>CAOLHI010002715.1:0-231819 GCA_948474755.1 Ctenosaura bakeri | reverse complement strand
CTCCGCGGTGCCCGGACAAGCCCCGTTGGCCGCAGCGGCCTCCCCCGCAACCTCCAGGCAAGGCCCGTCGGCTGCAGCAGCTTCCGCGGCGCCCAAGTAGGCCCCATCGGCTGCGGTGGCCTCCAAGCAAGGCCCGTCAGCCGCGGCGGCCTCCGCGGCACCCTCCGGAGCCTCCGCCGCGTCTGCCGCCGCCTCTGAGGCGCCTTCAGGGGCGGCTTCAGGGGCACCGGCAGGCCCAGCCCAGACCGTGCCCCTGACAGGAAGGTTGAGAACTGTTAGCGGTTGGCAGAGACCAAGCGGATGCGGGGCGAGCGGCTGGAGTTGAACAGCATTTATTAGAGGGAGCCAGTACACAGAGGGTTACAGCACCCCCACAGGAAAGCCCCCACTCGAGCGTACACCAGTCCCAAAGCAAAGGTTAAGTCCCAAAGTAAGTACAAGCTAATTCTCAAGCAAAGGCAGGGCTACGTCACCCAAAGCAAGGCGGGGTGCTCGGCCACCAGGGAGGCTGGACGCAGTCGTCGGAGGGAGAGGCCGGACCCGGAGGCAGGCAGAGGAGGACGCGGTAGAGCAACAGTTGTTGCTCCATAGTCCTCCCCTCCCAGCGCCTGTCCTAAGTAGCTCCTAGCCCAGCTGCGACCAATCAGGCCCGGGCTCACAGCTGAGAGCTCTCAGCCTGCCGCCTGGCCTCACAGCTGAGAGCTCTCAGCCCGCAGCCGCTTCTCCAGCAGCCGCCAGGACCGGCGGACTGCCTCCTTCCCCTGCCGCCGTTGCCGAAATGTGGGAGGAGGGGCGGCAGTCTCTTCTGGGCCGGAGTTGCGGCTGGGCGGAAATTCTGGACTGGAACTGGGGCCCGCCCTCCCCGGTGAGCCTGCAGGCACCTCGACCACTGGGGCGAGCCCCAGGCCGGCTCCGGCGCTGCTAACGGACCCACCCCCCGCCCCCACCAGAGCCTCCCCGCCTTCCCGCAGGTCTCCCGGTAAGGAGCCCCGCTCTCGCGTGTCCGAGCTCCCGTCCGCATCGGCGGCAGCCTCTGAGGCGGCCGAGCCTCCGTTTGTGGCAGCGGCGGCGGCCTCCACAGCCTCCGGGCTCCCGTCCCGCATCAGCAGCAGCCTCCGTGGCGTCCGGGCTCCCGTCTGTGGTGGCGGCAGCCCCCGGGGCGTCCGAACCTCTGTCCGCGTCGGCAGCAGCCTCCGTGTCGGCGGCGAGCTCAGCCGGGCTCATGACAGAGAACCACTGCTCTAACTACTTTTGTGCGCCAGGGAAAAGACATGGGCAGAGGAGGTTGTTGTTTTGTTGTTGCTGTTGTGTACCTTCAAATCATTTTTATGCTGCCCTGTCACAAAGTTTTCTTGCCAAGATTTGCTCAGCGGTCCTTCTTCTGAGAAACCAAGAGAGTGTAACACGAGCAAGATAATCCAGTAGTTTTCATGGCAGAGCTTGGATTCAAATCTTGGTCTTCCAGAGTGCTAGTCCAACATTCAAACCACTACAGCCTGGTGGCACTCCTCCCAAGGAGTCACTGGATACTTTTCAGACCAAGTCTAAAGAAATTTACACTAGCATAACCAGGGTTTACACCAATATAAGCCACCCACAGGACTCAGGCCTATATTAAGCTCAGATAAATCTTCAGCTATATGTTATGGTTTAAAAGGGACAACAGAGAGAAGAGATAATGTGAATTTAGAGCAGAGGTGTATGGTCCTCCAGAGGTTGCTGGACTACAAAACAAACAAACAAACAAACAAACAAATGAATACTGGAGGGTAAGCCAACATTTATGTAAATGCTATTGATTTCATGAAATTGGAACTAGCAGTTGGATTTAGACTGTGGGTCTTCCTCCACTCCACCCACCATGCCACATTTTCTCCCCATAAAACCCCTATAAGAAAGACTAGGCTGACTAGAGAATTGAATCTAGTTATTTCCAGTGCTAGTTGACAATTAATCTGGATATAGGAATCATGTAGCTATTCAGTGATTGTTGGACTGCAATAGCTACCAGTCCTAGCCAGCAGAACAAATGGATGAAGGGAGCTGCTACTCAACAACATCTGGAGGGCCACACGTTCCCCAGTCTTGCCCTAAGAGATATTGACTGTCGCCACTTCTGTGAACTTACCCAGGTTGGTTCCATTTAGAAAGATTATTGGAGGGCATTTTGAGCATATTTAGTGGCAGTTCAAACACTCCAACAAACTTTCCAACATCTACCTCTCAGACGCTGGGTTTTTAAGGAGACAGTTGGCACCCTAAGATACTGGTAGTTTTTCAGATTCTAAAGGCCTTTCTGCACTGTATTGTTATAGTACTACTAGTGTATTTACTCGGTGTTGCCCGGGGTTTTTATTTTCCTCTTAAGAACTCACCAAACTGGCTTCTCCATTTCCTGTAACTTTGCTCCATATTTCCTAATGCAATCTATATTCAGAGTTATTTACATACACAGTTTGAGTACAGTGTCCTCCTCCTTGCTGCTAGGCCTCGTGTCCATAGCAACTGACCTATTTCTGTACCTTTAAATTTTCCCCACATTCCCCAATCCAATCTGTATTCATAGTTGTTAACATACAGAGGTTGGGTTCCTGCAGGAATACACTGTCCTCCTCCTTGCGGCTAGGCATTGTCCCCATAGCAACTGGCCTATTCTAGTACCTGCAACTTTTCCCCATAGTACTGAATCCAATCGGTGTCGTCTGGTGATGTTGATGTCCTGGCTTTTTTTTTCTTCTTTCTTTCTGTTGAAATTGTGCAATAGCTGTACGTTTTTCTGGAAGCATTTTTTGTTTTGAATTTCAACTTTGAGAATCCTAAAGGCCCCTCCCTGAACTGCCAACCACAGGATTCCATGGAATCTTCCCAGCCAGCCAATCATATGAGGTCTTCTCACCTCACACAGCCAATCATATGCTGATGCAGACAAACAGACAAACGCGCAGACAAACATTGACTTTTATATAGTAGATTATTCCATTTTCAACATCCTATGGAATCCTGGAGTTTGCAGCCCAGGGAGGGGCCTTTAGAATTGTCAGCTGGAGAGCTCTTTGGCCTCAGTAGATTACAAGCCTCAGAATTCCACAGGATGTTGAAAATGGAATAATAGCACTATAACAGTGTAATGCAGAAATGGGCTTTCTGACAATGGACAGCATCCTGTTAGTGACATATGCGCGCATGAGCATGTGCATATGTCTCTTTTCGGATGGGGTGCAGGGAGCTATCCCAAACGGTGTACCGCGACACATTAGTGTGTTGCCTGAAATGTGTAGGTGTGTCACCTACAATCTTTGAAATGTATGTTATTTAGAAATCACACATTTTTAAAAATATATGAAAGCTTTTCATGAGCTATGTTGTGTCCCCATATATTGTGTTATTACAATTTATGTATGTGTCTTTATCTCTTACAAGGGGTTAGTTTAACCTCCGATTTGCTAGTAAAACTGAATTACTGTGTTGTGAAATGATGCATGGTTAAAAAGTGTGTCACCAACATGAAAAGTTTGGAAAGCTCTGCTCTAGCCCTTTGCACCCTATTCGAAACATCTTTCCATAGCTATCAATCCATGGTGGGAAGGGGAGGGAGGGGAGGGGAGGGAACAGACAATGACAATGTAGTTGGTCTGGGCTTGGGGAGGAAGGAAAAGAAGGGTGCGCTCCATCTGAAAGTGCATCATAATTCCACCCCCCCAGCAGCAGAGACTTGCTGCCCCCTTCCTCCCTTCTCTACTGATAAGCTGCAGTAGCACCAACCAGAGCCGCTCTCAGCGCTTGACAGCTTTTAGGGCAGAGGGAAGACATGGAACTGCACTGTTATATGTAAAATCTCTGTCTCTGTCCATCTGTGCCTGTCTGACTCATACCACGAGTCTATTAGTTTCTTCACACTCTTGACTCCTTCCTTACATCATCCTTAGCTACATGGAAGGCCAGCTCTTGAGAACAATGAGCCAACTATTTAGTTCCCATGGCAACATATCATCTGCTGTTCCCCCAACAAAGGAGATAACTCACCAGGGCCCTCAGGATAATAATATTGTGGAGGCTCTCTGGTTCTATTAACCTTCTGTTAACCAAAGCTAATTCTTAAAATCATCAAGTTAGAAGGTGACCTTGGTGGTCATCTAAGCAAACAATATGTTCACAACATTTAAAAAAATAAATAAATGCTAGGCCAGGAACTGAATGGGGACATTCAAAAGGTGGGTGAGTTAACCAGTAACTAAACTTGAACCGAGGTGTGGATCGGATCAGCTGATACAGAAATTATCAAGCATCCTTCATTTAAAGAGATCCTTCTGGAGTTCTTCATAGCTTGCTTTTGGATTTCACCATCATAAAAAGTTTAGTATCTGCAAACCTGGCTGCCTTATACTGCTTGTATCTAACTCCAAACTGTGTATTCTCAACCACTTCAAATCTATTTCCTCAGAGGAACAATATTTGCTTATTTTCCTCCACTCTGAAAACTTCACTTATTCCCAGTGCTTAGAAACTGATTTTTAAAAATCATTACTCCCAGTTATAGTTTGAAAGTGTGAAAAGGGAGGTTAATTACCAGCCTAATTACCATTTTTAAAGTAGTTATTTGTTTTCATATTGTTACCCTGTGTGTTGGGGGTCCCGGAAGGGGCGCCCAAATAACCGAATAAAGACACAAATTGGGGGAAATTAGCTGGAGCACTCTCTCGGCTAAATGAGAGGCAGGGTAACTTTAGCAAGGATCTTTAACCCTATGTATACAGCGGCGAGTCAGAGAGCGGCTAGACAAGGTTTTCAAAGTAACAAACAATATTTTATTAAAGACAAGAAACATGAAAGACCAGACATAAACTAACTAACTGGGAAATAGAAATGGGGAGTTGCAAAAAGGTAGGCAATACGACACCTGGTCTCGTAGTCCTGGAGAAGAGTGGGGTTCCGGGGAGGAAAGCTCAGCGTGGGGAGCTGAGGGGAGTTTCCTTAGACAACCGGCAGCAAGGTGGGATGGAGGTCCAAAGTAGTCCGAAGACCGTTTGGAAATGAGGGGTTTTTATAGGGGAGTTTGTGCCTATCGGCTATGGAAAGCCAGGTGAGAACAAAGGGAGTTTTAGCGCTGGACAAAGGATTTGGAAAAGGTCAAGTTCACATGATTGGATTCACTCTTGATGACAATAGCGTGGCCGGTACGTTGATGGCTCAACATAAAGGAATGGCTTGGCTCAGAGCCGTGCAGCTATTGTGAGGTTTGCAGTTGGAAGTTCCCTGAAGCTACGAGCAAGGCTTGAGTTGCTGGCTTCAATAGGGTCTGGAATGTAAAACCATTAGCGGCTGCACTCTGTCTGTGCTTGTCCGGAGAACCTCGCAAACATGTGGAGTGGGGTGGTTTGGAAAAAGTCAAGCTAAGGCCAAATTGCTTGATATCAAAATGATATCTGGGGTCCTCACCAACAGTGCCATAGCTGGAGTAACAATATTACCAAAATACAACTAAAATAGCTGCTTTGGGTTACTTTGAAAAGACAGTTTTGTGTGACACACTGCTGACCGCGGTGCAAAACACAAGTTTCTCCTGTTCACCTCATTGTCATTTCAATACCCACAACAGAGCAACCAAATAGGAAACATCAACCTGTTGTGCATCACAAGCCAGCATTTGAGCCATGTGACGTTCTGCCTCTACTCTACAGAGAAGCCACATCCACAATCATGAAAGTAAATACATTCCTCTCCCATTTGCTTTCCAGTCTTCTCCCTCCCATTCCCTTGTCTTTCACCCAGTTACACCTATACCACAAAAGAGTTAGGTTATCCTTTATTACTTTAAAGTTGAAATGTAACTTTGTTATGCCTCAGTATAAAAAGACACTAATGACAAGTAACGAATTACAAGTAACTCATCAATATTTTAAAATTCAGACTAAAACCCAGAGCAGATCCATGGTCCCACTGATATAGAAGCCACTATGGCCTGTGGCCATACCCTACCCTGCCCATGGACCATACTCGGAAGACCGACCACTGATTCCCCAGCTGTGCACTAAACTTGTGATTATTCCTTCCTTGTTAGTGACATCACCACCATCTGATTTTGATCAGCAGAATTTTGGATTTACATTGCATTAACATTTCAGTAAAAACATATGGCAAGATTATAAAAGCCATGGTATGACCTCAGAGATATCTGAAGTATTGCTGCCAATATGGGAATATTGTGAGATGGAAAATATGTTTTTTTTAAAAAAAATATGGTTCCATACAATTGATCCTTGGACAAGGTAATAACAAATAGCTCTGAAACAAATGCTTATAAATCCAAAGAAGTTGTAAAGTGTTGAGAATTATGCCAAGTTGAAATTGCTCTGAGAACCGGTCTTGTATTATAGCCATTGCTGTTCAATCAAAGAATCTACTGCATATTCTCTAGAGTGCTTACGTGATGGTGTACAACAGAACTTTTGGAATGTATCTGCAAGACATATGCATTTTCTCTTAAAGCATGGTGTATTTTTCCCACTGCTTCTTTCATTATTAATAAAGGCAATAACATGCACATTAACAAGAGCAGTTGACCTTCTCCAAGTACAGGATCGTGCAGCAGTGACCTTCGGCATATTGTTCCAGTTTCTTTGTATACAATGAAGTGCTAAGGAGTACGCCATCTGATGTGCTTTGTAATGCATCCATATGCCCATTCTATTCAGTTTGCTATTTGTTTCCAATCTAGGAAGAGGATTTGCAAACAAAAAATGCCTCCATCAATTGCACTCCCTCCCCTGTATCGGAGTGGAAACATACAATAAACCTAATAAAAAATTTGATTAGGATGACCCAGAGGTATACACACCTAGGTGATTTGGCTTTTACACTGTATTAATTTAAATGTGCCTGTGAATTTGAAAGCTCTAGTACCATTTTCAGTCACAAGGTGGCAGATGCATTAATCAGCAGTTGATACAGTCTGAATCTAGAAGGGAGTATATGAGGGATATAACTTTAAGACTGACACTGTTCCCCTGCTATGGAGCAGACCTCCCCTCACAAACATGGAGTGGGCAAACCATTCTCTCAATGGGTTGTAGGAGTGCGCCATGGTAGGGGACATGCTTAAGGGTGCTAAGTTTCACGGTATCACCAAAACAGTACAAACACAATACTCCTAATTTTGACAGCTGTATGGAACATGCTATTAGGATTTGGTGTATTAAACTAGGTGTTAGTCCAACCAAAGCAAAGCAGAATACTGTCAGCCCTCTACATTCACTAGGGTTAGGAGTGCAGGACACCCGCAAGAGTGGAAAAATTATGAATATTAAAATGTATGTGTGTCTGTGGGAAGAGGGCTGGCACATGGGGGGAGGGAGAACAGACCCCCGGGGTCCAAACCAGTTCAGGGGAAGAAGAGGGAAAGGAAGTCGGTCTGCATGGTGTCCCTATACGTCCTCTCTCTTGCCCATCTCCTTCTTGGATGTGGGGGGCATCAGGAGAGGGTTTGTCATGCGGAGAAATTGGGCTGTGAGCAGTCCTTAGCAGGCCAGGCAGTGGGGGTGGGGGTGGTGGAGAATGAGAAGGAGGACCAGAGGAAGATTTTTAAAGGGCTGTGTAGGCTAATCAGAGCTGCCAACAGGGAAGATTCTCCTGGAAAAAGGGCACCTGAGGTGGAGGGACCCACAGTCTTTGCAGAGGAGCCCAGAGACAGTGCTTTCTGTTCTGTATATTTTGCAGAGGAGTATTACATTTGCCAAAGGAAGAATTCTGTGAGTCCTCTTTACATTGTTATTGTAACTCATAAGTGCAGGTATTACTAATTGATTCAGCCATGATCAAGCTGAGTGAAACGGGAAGCAAGCCAGCATCTTGTTGGCCACAGAAGATTTGACTGCAAGCTCTGTGGGGCCATAGAAGAATTGACTACAAGCCCTGTGGGTTTGTTGTATGATTACTTGCATTGCATTTTTGTAACATAATCTTTTGAAGAACCTGTCACACGAGCACTGAGTCATTTGGTGAATATAAATAGCACTGAGTCAAATTGTATTTTATACAAGTGTATTGTTTGGTTCAAGGACAGTAAGAAACACACATAATTGATGTATATTGTTTCTGGGGGTTCTCTGTCATTTTTTGTAGACTTCTCATCAAACTAATGTGAAGCTTTAGACTTTTTGTAAAAAAAAAAATACAAGTTATAAGTTATCAATTCCATATATGGGTATGAATATTTGTGGCTCTTGGTGAAGCTAAATTGTCAATAAACTCTTCAGTGGGCTGTCAGGTCCACAAAATAGTCCAATGGTTTTATGGTGTCATAGATCAAGTGGGGGAGAATCTCACCTCCAAATTGGGGGGAAGCCCCCCACCCAATCCCAAACTTCCTGTAAGTAATTTGTAATACACAAGTTTTTCCTACATTCTGCTTAGCAAATCATGTGTTTGCGTATGCATATGAATGTAGGAATTCAAAGCCCATTGCTGCTATTCGTCTCTGCCTGTCTCTATTGCTACTTGGGTCTCTGTTACTATGATTGCCCCCTAGCCCCAACCCAGTATGTAGTACCAGCCTCTCCTTCTGATGTCAGTCACAGACACCAAACATGAGAGAATGAGAGTGAGGAAAGAGCAATCAAAACAACACCTGCCACACTCCTGCAGCGTCAAAAGAGAATCTTCAGAAGGCTATGAAGTCAAGGCTATAGAATAATATGAACAAGAGCCACTCAGGTTGTTGCTGTGTTTCTGCCAGTGTTCCTGACAGCGGGGTTTAAAAATGCAAAAGATAGTCATGAGATTTAGAAGCCTAGAAAAATCACAGGCTTCAAATGGAATCTTGACGCCACTGCAGGACAGAAGGTCTTGGAGCTGCTCTCCTGGCACATGAAACAGCAGCTGCTCAGTTTCTGCCGGACGTACAACATGGACACGGCACTGGGTATAGTCTGATGGCAGCAACACACACATTGCAGTCCAAATTTATCAGGCTTTTTAAAAGCTAGCAAGTGGGCAGCAACAAGAACAGAGAGGAACCAGGCTTTCTCCCTCCTGCCATTTTTGGGGGGGGGGTATTTAGCTGGAATTCCATCTGATTCAGTCTCTAATTCTCTACTTATTCTTCCATCATCCTTTACGCATCTAACAGAACCATCCTACATTTACGTTATGCCAGAATCAGAGATATGATGCTATTCCATCAATGGAAGAATGACCATGCCCAATGTGTGCACAACCCCCAACAGAGTCAGCGTGGTAGATGAGCATTGGACTACAACTCTGGAGAGCAGGGTTTGAATCCCTCCTGAGCCATGAAAACCCACTCTCTCAGCCTCTGAGGAAGGCAAAGGCAACCCCACCCCTGAACAAATCTTCCCAATAAAACTCTGTGATAGATTCACTTTAGGGTTGCCATAAGTCAGAAATGATTTGAAGGCACACAGCAACAGCAACAACAGAGAAAAGAGGGAAGGACACACAGCATGGAAAACCCCCAATGACTGTGGAAAATTCTCAGTTGGGAACTCTTGACAGTAATGCTACCCACTTGCAATGCAGACACAAGGAAGCCAATGCCCAAAGGCAAACATGGGGTATGTCCATTATTTGATCATGCCACACACACACTGACAAACGCAGGCCATTTCTGCACTACACTCTTATAGCATGATTATTCCACTTCCAACATCCTATGGAATCCTGGGGTTTGCAGTTTAGGGAGGGGCCTTTAGAATTCTCATCCAGAGAGCTCTTTGGCCTCAGTAAACTACAAACCCCAGAATTACACAGGATGTTGAAAGTACAGCATGTTAAGGTGATGAGAAATGCTTAGAGCCATGACACCTATAAAATATGGAAGCAGTTTACTACTTGTAAGTGAAATGGAGACCTGTCTGTCTATCTCTTTCTCTAGCTCAACATCAATCACTGTGTAAAAATATCATAGGTTGACAGTGAGTGTACATGTTTGATGTTAGTGGTTTTACATGATCTGATTATCAGTTTTATTTGTCTGTGGTGCAATGTCCATTACAAAGGACAGTCCATACCTGACTCATAAACCCAGCTAACATCTCTATTAGATTTGTCTTTTTTTCCTCCAAGAATGTTTTATTAGATTTTATGCCTTACACTTTATACAAAATATAGCCAATATTTTAATAATATATATTACACATGTTCTTACATTTGATAATTCAAGACATTAAATTGTACTTCTAATATTATTTCTATGAATAGTATGCAATATTAATTACAATGTAATATAATTTAAGTTCTGAAATTAAGACTTGCATGCAACAACTTCTATTTAAATCGTACACTTAAAAAAAATTAAACCACTACTTAAAATTCATTTTCTATTTTCTATTACACTTTCATGAATTTTGAATTTCTACTTTATATCTCCATCTTCTCTACCACTTTAATTCACTAAATCTCTAGAAATCTCCTTCCCCATTTGTTCTCCCATGCTTTCAAAAGTTTTTCCCATTATTTTTTAAAATCTTTTCAAGTTTTTATTATTTAGTATTGCTGTTAGCATGTCCATATAGTACATATCATATAGTTTTTGCAGCCAGTCATTTTGGGAAGGAATTTCGCTTTCTTTCCACATTTTTGCGTATAATATTCTGGCAGCTGATATTATATATAAACGTACTCTCCCCATTCTTTTTGTATCCTGATAACAAATCTTTTAAAAATATTTAACAGATAGAATTTGTAATTTGTTAATTGTCATTGGCAATTGCTTTGTTGTTGCTGTTGCTAACTTTTTATGGTCTATTTTTTACAAAATCTTCCTTTGAAATATATTGATGTATTTAAGCTTAAGCAAAAATTAATTACAAATATTAAAAAGAGTGGCTTTAGTACCTAAACAGAAAAAGTGCTTGTCATAACTCTGTCTATCTCTGTCCTGATTGTTTTTTTTTCTCTAGAAAAAGAAGCACAGGAATGAGGCGATCTGGACAGGAAACATGGTTGAAGGGAAAGCTTCTTAATACTTTATTACACCTTTATTACAGCTGATTCTACTCTACCTTCTTCTCCTCTTCCCAAAAGGTTTGAAACATGTGTCTGCATCCATAAGCACGTATTTAGCATTTAGCACCTCAGATGAATAGGCAGAAGTGAAATTTGGACTTGAGAAGGTACAGGCAGGGAAAGAATGAAGCATATGATATGCCAATGCTCTGCCCCAAAGTGACTCCTCACAAAGTGCTTCTCCCCTCTGTAAATAAAAGTCCCGTAGGGTGCCATTACAGCTAGTGTGGAGGTAAACCCAGAGCCTTTTCAAGGCATATAGCACATAATCATTCCATTAAATCAAAGGCGGGTGAAGTACGTCCCATGGGCTCTATGTACCCCAAACCCTGAGTCCTCCCCACGCACAAATGTGAAAAAATATATTTTTGAATTTCAACTAAAAATGCCCCTGTATACTCCAGTGGGGAATCAATCCTTGGTCTCCAGCATTGTAGTCCTGCACTCAAATCACTACACCATGCTGGTTCTCTTGGGGAGTTTACATTTGCCAGATTCAGAGAAATATTTGCAAGGGCTTCTCTGTTTCCTCTGTGTCTGTGTTTAATTTATTTATTTTAAATTGTAATTGGTTTTGAGTCCCAATTTTGACGACAAAAGCAGAAAATAAATAAATAAAGATTATTGTTGTAATGTACCTTCAAGTCATTTTCAACTTAAGGTGACCCTGTCACATGGTTTTCTTTACAAGATTTATTCAGAGGGGGTTTGCCATTGCATTCCTTTGGGGGTGAGAGAGTACCATATTTACTGGTATATAAGACACACTTTTCCCCCTAAAAATATCCTCTGAAAAGGGGTCATGTCTTATACACAGGCAAATATGGGTGATGATAAATACACAGGGAAGGTAGGCAGAGTGAAAGGAGTTCTTCCTGCCAAGGAAAAAACAGGAAGGGAGCAGGTGCAGGGAAGCCTGGTGTAATACTCCTTACCTTCCCCTACTCTCCTGTGCATTTTGATTCTGCTGGGAGTTCTCCCTGCCAAAGCAAAGCAGGAAGGGAGGAGGTGAGGGAAGCCTGGTGCAGTGCTCCTTACCTTCCCCTTCTTTCATCCCTTCATTTTGCCTCCTCAGGGTACTAAATTTTTTTCCCCTGGAAAATACTCCTTGTAAAATGTGGTGCATCTTATATGCTGGTGCATCTAATACCCAGGCAAATATGGTAAGACTTGCCCAAGGTCACCCAGTGGGTTTCCAGGAGTGAGCAGGGATTTGAACTCTGGTCTCCAGAATCCTAGTCCAGCACTCAAAACACTATACCACAGTGGCTCTCATACTAATAATAACAATCTAATATGATTAAGGAAACATAATACTAAAAGCAAGAAGGATGTCTGAAACTGAATTAACAGAAATAGTTTACTTCTCCATAGAGTAAGAGAGGATTGATTCACTGTCTAAATTCTACACAATGTAAACACAGACGAAAAAAAGCATCAGCAATGCTATGGCCATGAATAAAATAAATATATTTCAGTGCAAGAATGTCTGTAAGAGCCCATTCAGCCAAGAAAAAGGTTTCTGAAAGGCCCAGGTTTTGCTCATGGACAAACTGACGTTATTCTAGAGATCCAAATGACATCTTCATCCCAAAATATTTCCTGGAAGCTCCCAGCATTATCAACGACTTTTCACTCCTGTTTTCCAGGTCAGTTTACATCAACCCCGTGTTTTCTGAAATGAAATGTGTCTCCACTTGGCTGTCTGTTTGTATTACCCTAGAAATAGCTAAGATGGCCATTGCCAGTAAACACAGCTATTGTTTCCAGGGCACAGATTCTACAGAGATCAAGTGCAGCCTTGAGACCTGGTGACATAGGGCAGGATATAAATATAAATAAAGAAAGAAATAAATAAACGGGTAATGTTTTTACCAGAATAAAATGAGCCCAATATTTAACTAGTATAATACTGCTAAAGCACTTTTGAGTATACCTCCTGAACAATAATAAAGAAGACTCAGTGGAAATGTGTTAAAATCAACTCCTGAAACGTTGCCTGAATCTAGATACGGCACATAATGAGTTGGAATAAAAAAAGGAAAAACCCAAGGGAGGAGGAACTGAGGGAAACCCAGGATATTTCACAAAAGAGTTTGAATGCAAATCTGGGAATATGCAGGTAAAAACATAAACAAAACATCCGGAAACACTTGATACTTCAGATCCCTTTTTTCTCCCTTTTGGATGAACCCTGAATCAGTGACTGATTTAATACTTGAGGAAGGAGGGATGAGATGATCTTGCAGACCGTCAGCCTTTCCAAGCACACATTGCTAATGAGGCTTCACAAAGGCTCCAGCTTCAGTTCTGGTTGTATCAGAGTTGGCAGAACACTTGCTTTACCTTGTGAAGTATCTGGACCAGTCTGGAAAGACCCAATTCAGTCCAAGCTTTGCCCTGCACATAGTCTTATGCACACAGATGCACACACACAATAGAGATAGAAAGTGGGATTTGATACTGCTCTATAGAATTCTGAATACTACATTCCCTGGACCCAGCTGAGTTATTACCTTGGCGAACTTGTGTTTTCTTTTATACAAAAAAATTTGGTACTAAACAAATACTTTCTCAGTTCCAAGATCAAAGAGGAAACTTGATTCAAAATTTACTTTTGTTAACGCCTTGATCTTGGCTTGCTTTCACAAAACATCTATTTTATTACAACAAGAAGCTGTGGAGTTTATATCTGGGCCTCTATTAACGCGTTCTTTTGTTGTTGTTGTTTTGGTTTTTTGTTCGTTTTTAGGTTAAGGAATTATAAAACAGTGTCTTAATCTCCTTTACTCTATAACCCTGAGCATACTAAAGAACTGAATGAACTACGGTCTCTCTGTGAGCCTGATCTGGATGAATGATTGATTGATAGATAGATAAATAAATAAATACATAGACAGAATAGCTTTTTAAAAAAGTGAAAAGACAGAACAGTAAATTGCAGCATACATACCATCAGTTGCACTACCAACACCCATGTTCATTCAAATTATCCTGGCAATGACTACTACAATTCTTTATAGCACAAATATGTATTGAAAGGTATTGTGAAGAAGAGTGCTTCACAGCTTACTGCATGGTAAGTTTGTGGCCTCAGTGGTATGCTGGCAATGACATGAGTCCCTTCTTCCCAGAAGCCCATGGGAAGGGGAAGAAGGAACCACTAGCCAATGCCTTTAAACCAGGGGTTTGCATTCATTGGCTGGTGGGCTAGACTGGAGTGAGCCAGATGTAGGGAGCTTCTTCCCACCCACCCTCCTCTACCTACAAAATGAAATCTAGGGAGGATGTATTTTGCATAATGCTATATTTATCTATTCATAACGTTCTGGGTGTTTGATGTGATATTTGGATTCAGGACACTGGTATCCAGATTTTCACAGCCATTAATAATGAATGGCAGTCCCTTTAAGGGACTCAAGGGATGTGGGCAAAGATGGCATGCCCAGCTCAGGGGGCAGGTGCCTTCCTTACAACCCCTAGTAGCAAAGGGGCCATGCAGTGGCATTCGCCTATGTGGGTCCTGCATCTATCATCCTGGGGGTAACTGGGACTCAGGCAGTTACTAGCAGTTCAGCTCATCAGTCAATGAGTTGATCGCTGCCTGGATCCAGAATCATGTGTATATGCCAAGCCTATGTGCAGCTATAAGCAGTAAAAGTTGTGAAGTGCTTTGTTCAAAATATATGTGTTGGTATCTTATTTTCAAGTGAGGCGGGACTCACCTCTGAGCATGCAATCGCTGTCAATGCAGCTCAACAGAGCCCCTTAGGGTGTTTAGGACTTAGCATCCATGCAGCAAGGGCTGAATATATCCCAAGTATTGTTTCTGAGAAAGGCAGCATGGTGTTGTGGTTTGAGCATTGAACTGCAACCCTGGAGAGCAGGGTTTGAATCCCCACTCAGCAGTGAAAACTCACTGGGTAACTTTGGGCAAGTCACATTCTTTCAGCCTCAGAGGAAGGCAAACCCTCTCTGAATACATCTTGCCAAGAAAACTCCATGATACGTTAGCCTGAGGGTTGCCATAAGTCCGAAATAACTTGAAGACACTCAGCTGCATAGCTTAGAGTGCAGGTAGGGGGCACAGGGACAGGGGCGGGAGGAGGGGCAGGGATGTGGCCACATTGCACAAGGGCATGGCCACGTGGCCAAGTTACACAAGGGCATGGCCACCTTGTGTGGGGTATGGCTGCGTTGCACAGCAGTGTGGCCATGTCACCCCGGGTGCTCCCAAAAAATGGCCACCTGGGGTGCACTGACCTCATCGCCCCCCTGTCTATACCCCAGTGAAGACACTACTACTACTATTACTACCACTGTTTCTGAATAAACTTCAAGAAATTAAGCTTTTTTTTCACAACACTGAGTTCTAGCTAGAACCAGCTAATTCTTCCCTAGCATAAGTACAGTTCAACACTGGGAGACACCTCTACATAATTTTCTGAATGCCTTTTTTTTTTTATTTTGACAATATCTTTATTGATAATTTTCAGAACCACTAAAATTCTACAGATGCATGAAAAGAGAAAAGAAAGAGAAAAGAAGTGGAAAAGGCAAAAAGGGACCAAAGCATAACAGTTAGAAATTAAAGAAAAAGAAAGAAAAATGTGACTTCCGTTCTTTCTGTAAATGGTCTATGGCATTCAAATTGTTTCAGGCCTCTCATGGATAATATCCAGCAATTCTTCCCATTCCCTATTGCATTATTACCAACCACCAATAAAGAAAAATAAACCCTACTTTTTCAAAGGTTAACGTATTTAGCGTTATATCAGTGTTACATCCTAATACAAGTTATATTTGTGTGATAAATGACATTGCATTTTCCGATCTTGATCATAAAAGCTACTCACTGACATAATTACATGGTGTTAACTTCACTGCTTAAAATTCTAAATCTTTTACATGTTGTATAATATCACTAAGTCCATGTATTTCTATGACATTTCATACTGCAAAATCCTTGTCACAATTGTTGTCAAATCCAGTTTTCATTGTCTTATATCTGCAACCATTTCACTGGTACCTTCCACCACCGCCCCTTTCCTGTTTCTTTTCTTCACTTTTCCCAAATAAATTCCTTTTTAAATCTGAACATTTATATTGTACTGAAAGAAAATTTCCCTTGAAATGCCCCACATATGCAATATTGCACAGTTGCAAAGCTATCTCAGGTGTCCTAGGGATGTTTAACAAAGTGTTATTAAGTTCCATATTTTGACTAGACTTTCTTGACTTTGAAAAAGGAATCACAATGCACTTTCTCCCACATTTTCTTTCTTAAAGTTGGGGTGAAGGAAAGCTACTCAGCACAGTACCTTAGGATGCCTCCAGCTGGACAAACAAGGGTGTGTTAGAAGCTTTAATCGGATAGGTAGCAATAACTTAAGTCCACCCCACTTCACTTTTTCCTTTAAACTGCCTATAAATGTGGTCTATGTTGTTCTGACAAGGTCACTTCCTTTTAATTTGAGAAGATTTAAGCGTTTCATACAGTGCCTTCTGTGTATTTTTGTATGTACCTTCAAGTTGTCTTTTGATGTATGGCAACCCCATGAATTTCATTGGGTTTTCTAAGGGAAAGGATACTCAGAAGTGGTTTTGCCAGTTCCTTCCTCTGAAACAGAGCCTACAGCCAGAAAGTGCTAAATGAATAACATGCTATCAGAATGTAAGTGTTTGGAATGCAATACACCAGGCAATGTGAAATAAAAAGTAGCTGGTTAAACTGTTCTTGCTTCTGTGGCTTAAATACATCCAAGCTTAATCAATGTTCAACCAATAAAATTATCAGCTACGCGAGTGACTCATTTCTTAAGGAAGAATGTGGGAAAACATCACAAACATATCATGCACCTTTTAGGTATTGTCTCCTCTACAAAGCAAAGGTGCAGAGAAGGGAATCTAGTAGTGCCTTTAAGATTTATTGATCTTAGTATATTTTTAATGCATTGTAGATTTCAATCCATCCCTTCAGATGCACTGATGGAATACAATTTTCAGGTGACAGATATTTATGTGTGGTATAGTGGTTTGAGTGTTGGACTATGACTTAGGAGACCAGGATTCAAATCCCTGCTTAGCCATGGAAATTCACTAAGTGACCTTGGGCAAGTCACACACTCTCCGCCTCAGAGGAAGGCAAAAGCAATCCTCCTCTGAACAAGTCTTGCCAAGAAAATCCTGTGAGAGGTTCACCTTAGGGTTTCTGAAAGTTGGAAAAGACATGCAGGCACACAACAACAACAAAAACAATATAGTTATAGAATAGGATGAGAGTGTAATGGCATACAGAAACATGCAAGTTGTGACAGTGGCCATAACTCTTCAAAAGTCGTATAAGAAGTTTTATAAGCAGCTGACCTGCTAATTTTAAAGTGCCAAAGTAAAACATTTGACATTGAATCAGTGGGAATTTTTGACATGAGTCTCTTTGGTCCTTAGTCCAACACTCTAACCTTCACAACCCATATATCCACTTTTGTATCCATGACAAGGAGATACTAAGCATAACATATGAGAAGGCACCTATTTGCTTCAATAATAAGAACTTCAAAACTGACAATAGAACAATGAAGAAATAAGAGGCCGTTTTTCTTTGCCAGTTCCAATGATTAAACATCAACCCAGATTATTTCAAGCAAGCAAGTATGCAATAGAGAATGTCATTGGGAATTCACATCAGTCACATGCCATAGCTAATATGTGAAAACACTCTTCCAGTACAAGCCCTCAAGCTCTCTGTGCATAAAATGAAAGATGACTGTGTGTGGCTTGCTGAGCCATCAGTCACAGTTTTACTGTTTGTGATGATAATCTACTGATACATTCAATCCATTGTCGACTGTGAGGCACTGTATCGCCTTCTCTTCATGCATTTTTATAATTGTTAAATTGTATAAAGCAAGGTCTGGACGCTAGCATATCACATTTCTGTTTAAGGGAAAACCTAACTAGACATAGACTGTGTTTGGTCCTTTTGTTACCCTGCAAAAGAATTTGTTTTGGCAGCATACTGAAAATGTATAAAAACAATATAACAGCTAGAGTTTGTTTTCCTTCCTGTAATTCTTTTATGATAGCATTTTAAAATATGTGCTTATTTGACACTTAGCTACAGTTAGGTTCAATATCTTTTGGAATTTATCCCTCAGAGCCATACACAAGAAAATATACTATGACACTTTTATACAGAAAAAATTGTTTTAACTGAAAGAACTAAATGAGAAACCCTGCCCACATAAATCGTTTTTACAAGTTTATAGTTCACAAAGTTGCATGAGCATTTAGAGTTTGAAGAAGTTACTACAACTCCCAGAATCCCCAACCACTGTGGTTAGTGGCCTGGTTACTGAAACAGCCAGCAGTGGGATTCTGGGAAATGTCATCCAAAACAAAAAACAAAAACAAAAAAACCCACCTTTTCCAAGCTCTGAAACTCTAGGTTTTAGCTCTAGGGCTGTCTTGTCCACTCAACAGATTGTCTCCAACACTGGAGTTAATGGACTATCTCTT
Source organism: Ctenosaura bakeri (assembly GCA_948474755.1). NCBI lineage: Eukaryota > Metazoa > Chordata > Lepidosauria > Squamata > Iguanidae > Ctenosaura > Ctenosaura bakeri. The sequence continues at coordinate 213,279 of CAOLHI010002715.1, read as the reverse complement.
AGATAAATATTTTAAAAACTGTTAAAAAGGCCATTCTCCTTTTGATTCTCTAGAACATCCAGTTACTCTTTGTGGATGACAAAGTGCAGCAGAGTTTGGTTGTACCTTGGACATTGTTTTAAGCTGCCAGACTGACAAAAATGGCAACGGAGTGTTGCTTATACCACCAAGCAAGGTTAATATAAATGTGCTTCCTACTTCCCAAACTACTGGCACTGTGTGTTTAGGACCATAGCTTGGGCCTATTACTTTCTTTAGACTATACCACCCAGAATCCCCCGGGGAGCCAGACCACTGGTAGATTCTGGGGGTTGTAGGGGAAAAAAAGGTAACACTGCCCAGTACTATTTCTTTAGGTCAGGTTTGGGCAACTGCAGCAGATCCTGGAGCCACTTTTACATTCTGGGACTACCCAAAAATAATCCATCTGGCTTATTGCTAAAAGAATTAAAAGTGGCTGGAAGTGCACTATTGTTTCTCAAACACAGGTATTTTTTGGTGTTAAGCAGCATAGGGAGGCCTTGAAACCTATTCTAAAAGTAAATTGTTGCCTTTGGAGATTTCCAAAAGCAGCAATTTACCTTTCTTTGGCTAGAAAAGGGTCAGTAATAAACTCCTAATAATGACTCCACCTTCTGGTAGCTATTTCCCTATCCTATGTCTCTAGGCTTCTGTTCCTGCCAGCTGTCTTAACTTTCCTGGTTAGTTCCACATATATTGATACACTAAAAGCCAGTGTGGCACAGTGGTTTGAGCAAGGGCCACCACCTTTCTCTATGTACCAGACATCAGGCAAAGAGGGTGCCATTCTCTTGGTGAGGAAAATGAATTGCATGCGTATGTAGGGATGTGAGGTGCAGAATCAAGCATATATAATCAAACCAAAGACTTGAAGGGAGAATCTGTATTGTGGTTTGCTGAAATGGATCTGTCAGCTGTAGCTGTCAGCAGCAGTGTTGAGGAATCAGCAGCTGCTTCATGCCGCCGTAAGGGAACGGAACAAACATAGGTCCAAAATAGACTGGAGAGCCAGACTGTGTTTACTTCTAATGAATCCCACTCAAGTTCATTGATTTCATTCTTCCTTCACTGGGTGATCATATCAATACAGCCTAAATGTCAAACAGAGTGATGCAAGTCAGGCTGATTCCTAAAACACAGATTAACCTGGAGTATAAAGTGGCAACTTGACTAATCTCAGTTGACAAATTGTAGTTAGAAATATTATAATCCAGTGCTAAATCTGTTTATTTGGAAGTAATCCTTGTCCAGCCCCAGAGGGCTTTGGGAGAAGCCCTTCTTTCAATCCCACCACCTCCACAAGCACTATTGGTGGGCAAGTCACATTCTCTCAGCCTGGGAGGAAGACAAAGGTAACTCTCCTCAGAACAAACCATGCCAAGAAAACTCCATGATAGGGTGGTCTTAGAGTCCCTTGAAGTAAGAAACTACTTGAAAGCACACAACAACGAGAACAACAACAGTTTACTTCAATTTTTTTTTTATGTTTTAACTATATTGTACTTGTTTTAATTTGTAAGCCACCTTACCCACCACTTGTGAGGAAAATGTGGGGTACAAATAGAGATTAACAACAACAACACTGTAAAAAAAAAACCTCCAAATTTGATACCAAATTACAAAAATCCCTGTACAATTCTTCAAATATTCCCAATTTGGGTGGGCAAGGCCCTAGACTGATTCTAGCCCTCCTGAGTTCCCAATCTGGCCCTCCACAGACAGTCACACCCTCTTCCTCATGACACCATCCTTTTGTGGTTTCCTGGATTTATTTCCCTTTTCTGGTAAGACTTAGTTACCAATAGTAATTGCTCTGGTGGCCAGAGTCAGCCTCTTTCATCAATTATACAGGGAAGGTAAGGGAGAAATGCTTGCAGTGAGGGTACAGATAGATTTTGGAAAGAACACAGTGGAGTACATCCAAATTGGTCATTTTAACAAATCCTTTCAACAAGTATGTCCTCTCTCCAGTTTCAAAATTTTCTCTATGCCCATGGTCACTAGTGCTACATCTCCCACAGTGGATGTTGCTGAACTCCTGTACTCACTGGCTTTACTAGTTTAGCTGATAGAAATTGTAGTCTAACAAAATCTGGGGATCTAAGATTAGTGAAAGTTGCTCTGAAATCTTGACTTTAATTAACACAACAAAAAACAAATCTCAATAATCTGAAACCCACAAGATTCTAGATCTTCTAGCTTGGAATGGAAAATTGAATCTAAACATTTTGTTGCTAGGGTTAGCGCTCCTAGTGAAGGACACCACTGCTCCTAGGGAGAAAAAAAACTATCTTGTATAAACAACAGTCTAAATCAACAGTTACACAAAGAAATTAACCGAGAACACCAAGTGAGCAAAATTGCCAGGTATGCAAGGGCTTAAGAGAGACTCCTGCCTGCAGGACTTAAAGGACTTTGAACAGAGGAAGGAATCCTGACTGGGTTATATTGTTTGTTGTCCCAGTAACTGCAAATCTCCCAATAAATGAGTATTCTTCTGTTTCCTCAAACACCCAGGCTGCAGCACTGAAATAGCATCACACTAAATCCTACACCACTTATTTCCTAGCGTCAGCCTATAGCTCACTCTGTTACTGGAATTCAGGATATTACAAAATCTGAGTCTGTAAGAAAGAAAGCAGCAGGAGAAAAAGTGAATGAAACAAAAAGAAACAAAAAAAAGTTTTAGTCCCCTTGCTTCTCTTCTGATTCATTTATGTGTGGGAATGACCTTATTTTCACAACGATCTCATCTATAAACAAGGCAAATTGGCAGCCATTTGTAAGGGTGATGTCAGTTGTCTACTGCTTTCAGTCTCATAGTTGTTTGTTTTCCATGTTTCTCTTTTCTTTTTCCAACGCGGGAGAAATATCCGCCCTAATATGTCTGATAAGCTGCAATTGTAACTACTGGAGGAGCGAGACCATGACACCAACCACAAGCAACAAGATTACACAAAATGCCACAGTAGACAGTGACTTCACCAGGATTTACCAGCATTGCTACCCTTGCCTGTCTTTAAATGATTAGGTTCTCAACAAAACTATTTTCTTCTACTTGCAACATGATTTTCTTTCCTATGGACTACACAGCAGAATTGGGTTAATAAACCCTACAACATTTCATTTTGAAAACCTTTAAAGTATTTACTTATCTTTTTGTTTTCAAAGATCTGAATATAATATTATCTCTCTCTCTAGGACAACTCTTTAGAGGGGCAGAAACAGTGTACATATTAGGAGAGTTGACCCAAAAAGGAAAAACAACAGATTAGCCCTTTCCAATGGTTTCTCAGCCTTGTTGACATCTCTAGACCTATGCAAGACTGTGTACAGGTTATCTTCTTCAAAAAGAAAAAAAATGCCTTTTTCTTTTTTGTTTTTCCTGGCTCTGCAGTCACTCGAAAGTAAACCATACATTAGGTAGCATAATTATTTCATTAAAAAGGCTTCTCTTCCACTTTCATATTTAAAAGCAATCACAAGTAATGGATTCCCAGCTTAAAAAGCATTCTTCACACCACCACCCACAAAACCTGGCATGGAGAGACCAGTGTTTTCCCATCAGACCTCTCTCTAATTGGTGGATAACATGATGTGGCTGAATCAATTTTCAGTCAACATCAGAGCAGAGGTGAAAAATGATTCCTGTCCAATCCAACTGGCTCCACACTGCAGAAATCAAATTATCATTTTTGCCACATGGCTGACTGTAATGTGCACTGAACTTACAGTACACGAGGGCTAGGGTTTTCAGTCTGTGGACCGGAAATTCAACTAGACAGGTCTTCTCTTCTGGGACTCTGGTGATATACCATTTATTCCAACAGTCTTTTTCTAATTACTTGGAAGATGCTACCATTTCTACAGGACTTTTTACTGTACAAAGATTATTTCTGCAGTAGTTTAGAATTATAACCACGAGTTTATACATCTTCTTCCCACTTTAATTAAGATTCCTATCCTAATTCATAGTCCCATTTTGCAGATTGTGAAATCTGATTTGCTCCAGGTAAGCAGTGAATTGTTATGCAAAGCAATGGACAGAGCAGGCCCATATTCCATTTATGCTGAAAGGCAGAGACACCCGGCTGCCATGCCAGCTAAACAGCAACATATCCTGTATCTGCTTAACCTAGTAAGAGAAAGACGAAACATATAGCTAGAACACATTAAAATGGCATAAAAAGAGCAGACGCATGCTCGCTGTTCCTCAAACGAGCACTACCTAACCCAATTAGCCAGAGACTGGTGGCAATGATAAAGTCCATACAAAAGGAGAGACAATAAACTTTGCTCTCTTTGCCAAGAAGGAAAAGATACCCTCCCAAAACACACACAGCACTCAAAATGAGTGTTGGTGTTGGTTGTTACCTGGTTGTGTGACAAATAATACCTGCCAAAATTCAGAGGCGTATCTAGGGTAGGGCAAGTAGGGTATGTGTCCCAAGTGCCAATGCTGGGGGATGTGCAAAAAGACCATGCATGTAGAGGTGGAGGTAAGAAGGTAGGGGTGCAATTTCCATGCTTGATCTAGGCAAGTTGCATAGGGATGGGGGGGCGATGACGACGGTTCACCCCAGGCAGCAATGTTTTGGGGGCTTCGGGGCTCATAGCCACGCCCCTGTACACCCTAACCATGCCTCCATGCACCATGGCCACGCCCGCACACACTGCGGTCACGCTCCCCTCCACACACTTCAAGCTCCGCCACTGCCCTAGGCACTGTTTATGCTAGATACGCCGCTGCCAAAATTCCCTCTTCTTTACAACCATTAAAGGTGTAGGAGCCACCTCGAGTTTTTACTCTGGCTACACTGGATTTGTCCATTTGTGATCAGAGATTTGAAATCTTAGCTCATCTGAAATTTTTAACTTTCAATACCTGCTATTTAACTATATAGGCATACCTCAGTTAACAAAGAGTCTGACAAAAAAAGCTCCTTTTTATAAAGTCTTTTTATGGGAGTCCATTCCACCACCCCCTTCTAATCTTCTGTCTAGTTTGAACGTTCCCCCTGCCCGTCAGCATTGACATTGGGAGGATTGTGAAGGAGGGCTGGAGAATGACAGACTTTCAATGTTCGGTCTCAGAAACATGTTTGAGATAAACAATGCAGTAAAACTTGGCCTGGGAAAGAATGAGATTCTACTCTAGGTGATCCTACTGGTAGCTTTGAGTGCTTATGCACAACAGGCAAGGTAAACAGCTGCCTCTAGAAGCACTTACTGAGCATGTGTGAAGATCAAAACAGAAAGAAATGTGGGGGGGGGCAGATTAGCTTACCTCACCAGGTGTCATGTTGGAAAAGCATAGATCTATATGTTTTGTCACCCAATGGAAAGTGGAGGCTGTTGCAGGGTGGGGGTGGGGAATCATCCCAGGATGCATTTTGGAAGAGGCTTTCAAACGGCCTCTAAAATATTCAAAATGTTTTCGTTTATTTTTGTAAGGCTTACTTGACCTAGTTGTTTCATTTCACATGTGCACAATGTTAACTTTGAATAAAAAGTTTGCTGAAACATGTTGAACTGCTCTTCCTTTTTGTTGTATAAGAACTTATCCTTATGCTTTCCGTGGTATTTATATCTCTGATACCAAAATGTCTTTTAAAGTAAAGCCAAGGAACACATCTACTTTGTTAACTGAGGTATATCTATATTTGAGCTGAGTTAGGGTGGCCACCTCTTTTGTTTCTGACAGGCTTTTAATCTTGAACGGATATACTACAAGCAAGGACAACATGGTTTTCTCCATGCTGAGAAAAGCTGTACCTACAGAATTTTGACTGGTGTCAATGAGTGATATGTTCATTTCAGTTTGTTTTTGAACCAAACATCTTCACATTTGGGAAGGAAAGAATCTGAGAGTTTTAAAAATGTGGGAGAAAGCAGAACTGACAGATTTGTCTGGCCTCCTCTCTCATCAACAGACTCCTTCAGCACCTGTTATGTTCCATTACTTTTCACAGAAAGCTTATTAGCGCCTTGCTGTTAACGGCTGGGATATCAGCAGTAATATATAAAAGGGATTATTGGACTTTCACATTTTGTTAGTCTCACAAAGAGCTTAAATATAACCATCTACCTGTAACAAATTGCTTTTTGGAAACGAAGGCACAAGGATGTGCCCTTTCAAACTTAATGCAGTGGACTCACTGGTGTAACAACCATTTTGTAGTTACAGTGGGCCCTTCCATATACGCAAGCTTTAGATCTGTGATTCTGAATGGCTGCAGAGTGTCACATCCAATGTATAAAATGGCAGCAACGTGACTGCAGATGCACTGAAGCATCTCTCTGTGTGTGTCATCACCATTTAATAACATGGAACATAGTTATTTGCATTTTTTACTTCACGAGGTCCTGGATCTGAACCTCTACATATATGGAAGGCCCATTTTACTTTTAAAGGGCATTGTGACATGAACTTATCCACTTTTATACTTTTCCCTTATTTATTCTGAAGTCCTCCCCCTGAAAATGAAAAGTTTTGAGCAATTCTACAGCTTACTTTTCAATTACACAAATGAGTAATGACAATAAATTACTTTTAAGTAACATAACAAGCAGCAGAAATACATTACAAAGATAACTTTCCAAGCTCTGGGTTCACAGTAGTGATGAAGGCTGAGATATAAACGTAAAACATTGCCAGTTATGGTCTGACAAACTGGGACCCTGCACCAACAACCTTGTCAAAGGTGTTTTTGCAATATGTTCCAGAATTTCAGTGGATAACAATAAAGTAAGTAAGTTGTTTCTTTTCCTTGGTATTTGTTTGATTGACTCAATCTTTTATCTTTATATTTTTTTAGTAAATATAGATGCTTCATGCCCAGTGCTGACTCCGGGAGGACAGGGACCCAGCAACAAATCTATAAATGTAGAAAGGAAACACATACAGTTCCTACATACCAAAATCCCTGATTCTCACACTCCCTCATTTATGTCAACCTCCCTATGAGACTGACCATTTAAGGGAAAACTTTCACGGTCCAGATTATTTCACTGTATGTAGTCTGTTCACCCTACCCCCACTCTCTCAGCACTTTCATGCCAGAAAGCTTATTTTTCTCTTTTGAATACACATACATTCTTACACAAAGAGTAAAAGTTTAGCTATCAGTCATGTATCTGGAAAAAAAAAAGTAATTTCCATTGGGACAATCTCTCTATTCCCCTCCCCCGCCAGCTAATTTGATACAGTGCGGATAGCTATTTCCTGTCAACTTGTAAAACTATACAAACAGAGTTTGATCAATATCATTTACAAATATTGTGCCATGATTTCATGTTAATTTGAAAAATAAGTGCCTGGTGGCAATGGGCCAGGTTAAGTTAGTACATACTATGAAGTGGATTATAGCCCACAAAAACGGTTTTGCCTGAATACAATGTATTAGTCTTGCATGTGCCCCAAGACTTTTTCTTGGTTTTGCTGTTGCTGGACTGAGAGGGCTACTGCTCTGGCACTGGAAAGTTATGCACTGTTTTGGAGAGGGAGTTCTTGCCACTCAGTAAAAACAAAAAATTGCTAAAACCAAGTTGCCAAAATTACTTTCAGGGGCAGTGGTGACACCCTATGGAATCCTGGAATTTTTAGATTGGTGAAGGTCTAGAGCTTTCAGGTTGTGAATTCTGAAGGCCTCTCCTTAAAAGTATTAAGCTAAAAGCCAGGCATCAGGTAGTAAAATACAGAAAAAACAAGTGCAGTGGAATAAAATGATGAAACCACTATATAAAGGGGATAAATCTAGAGTCCTTTGATGCTGTACAAGTACCACTTTACGATTCCACTGCCAAACCAACCAGCATGTCGCCAAGCATCATCATAGTGCAGTCAAGATGGCAGAAGTTATGAATAAGGGAAAATACACAAGCTAGGAAGGGCTATAGCAGCTAGCTTTTGCCTGAGCCTACTGGGAAGGGCAAGATTCAGGCCATTGCTGTGTGGTATCGAAGTCTCAGGTTAGGGACACAATGGCAGCAGTCCCCAGGTCATGCTTTTGCACAACGTCATCACAGTACTGCTGCCATTCTGCCCCCACCCATCGCAATCACGGAATATTCGCTTAACGGAATAAATCCGTTAAGTGCCTGCGATCCCATGATGTGTGATAGATGCTGCTGCTATGATTGAGGAGCAACTGATTGTGCATGGGGCCGAGCCAGTGAGTGGGATAGATGATGCCTCTGAGATCGACGAGCCACTGACTGGGCCAAGGACTGGATCAGTGAGTGAGCAAGTCAACCTGCAAACATCCCCTGCACTAGAACGTCAAACAGAGACATAGTTGCCCTGGCCAGCTCATGACAGAGGGAACCAGCAGTGATGCAGAGGAGTGGCAGCCACCTGTGCCCATCAGCCTCAATCATGCAGAAGGCTGAAATGGGCTGCTCAGAGGGAAGCTGCATGGACTAGGCTGAGGAAGCAATAACAAGCAGCATCTGTTCACAGTGGTTATTTAAGTCTGCCAGCGTGGCTGCTCTTTGCTTGCAGCAAATTACTAGGAAGCCTCACGACCTTTGTATCTCCTGCTCTCTGAAACCCTCTGGAGGGATCTCTGCCTCCTGAACCTTTGGACTGGACCTTACCTGGCTTGGCTTGTGTTTTCCTGGACTTTGGTATATTCGAACTCTCCCTGAAGGTATTCCTGATCTCCCTCCTCCCTTGCTGGCTGCAGCTTGGCAGGGAGAGATTCCTGACATGATGCTCCTGTCTTTCCTGGCCATGTAGAAAGGTAGGAAGCACAATGGAGGTGCTTCCTTCCCCAGTGCAGAATGGGGAAGAGGCAGGCTGCACTGTGAAAGGCAGGCATGTGTCACTAGTGCTCCCTTCCATAGGGAGCCAGCCATGTGTGGAGGGGACCATCTCCATTGCACTCCCTTCCCAGCAAAGATGCTGCCAGGATTGTGACAGGAAGACAATGGATGCAGGTAAGGTGCCAAAATAGCCTCAGTTCTGTTCTTTCCTGTCCTTTCTCTCCAGGTGAGTTAATTGAATTCAGATTACCTTTGCACTTTGAACTCGGTTTGCAGCAATTGAAGTAAGCTTAGGACAAAGAGGGGAAGTGGGAGGAGGAGAGAAATCAGGACATTTTAAAAGCAGCTGAAAAAGTGGGGTGACAGAGAATTAATTTGGGCTCCCCCTACCTAAATGGGACAGCTGGAGGGTATGCATTTTAACTACCATGGCTGCATCCTATGGAATCCTGGGGTTTGTGATTTCAAAAGGGACTAGAACTCTTTGACTGAGAATTCTAAATAGGACCCCACAAGGGCAAATCCTGGGCTTCCATAGAATGGAATTATGGCAGTCAAAGTAGAATCATAGCACTACTAATTGTATATGGTGAAAGACTCCCTGAATGCAGGCAAAAGAGCTGGTGGGATTTTAGACTAACCTGCACTGAATGAGCACAACCACAGAATTATACAGGGGACTTTGGGCCTTTCCACCCTACAGTGCTATAGTCCTATTATTCTACTTTCAACATCCTGTGGAATTCTGGGGTTTGTAGTTTCTTAAAGCCAAAGAGCTCTCTGGCTAAGAATTCTGAATGCCCCTCTCTATTGAAAGTGGAATAATATGGCACTGTAACAGTGTAGTGTGAAAAATCCCTGTGTGACTGGATCTCTAAAAAGTATTCATGGCAAAATTTCAGATTTAGACTAGAATAATACCATGGCTGAGCTGAGAGTGTGGCAGAGAGGAATTTAGGAAATGCTGCAAAATGTAGCGAATTAGCTGAATTTCTTCTATAGGCTGGCTTTCGTCTGTCTTTCAATCTGGGGCACAATCTGACAAAGTTTTATTTCTTGGAAACCTCTGCTCAGCAACATGTTGGTTTTGGATTTTCTCCTTCACTTGTGGCCCGGGATGTTTCCTCTAATTTTAACAAGACTGTGGTTTTATTTTCTGCATTATTCAGTTCATGTTGTATTTCACTATGTATTTGAACACTTCAACAAGAGCAAAAAGGCTTGTGGCAAGTTAAAGACTAACAATTTATTTGGCAGCAGTCTTTGTGAACTGCAGTCAGCCTCCTGCATCAGATGCACTGTGTATTGCCTCAGCCAGCAGATTATTCTACAAATGCTTATCTGGGTGAGGGAGAGTCATTTGCGAGGTCAGATAGAAGCGAAATGTAAAAAGTACAGATAATGATCATTACCATAATAGTGGTAATTAAAGAACAGGGGCTGGATAGTAATATAGAGATCCTTGCCACTCAGACTCCTGGCTCCTGCTCAGCCCTGACACAAGGAAAATGTTAAAATCCTCCATACATATGCAGTCAGTCCTAGTGGATGAGCCCTTAGAGATGATTTTAGGCTTGAAAAAAATGCTACAGTAATATGTAAGTGTGCCCTGAATCAATTTTTTAAGGAAACTCTTTTAAACTGTGTATGGCACAGTGCAGTGCCTATAGGCCAGCTTTTACCAGCCACAAAACTGGCATTAGGCTTCTCCTCTACATAGACCATAGCAGAAAGAGCATGACTTTAATCCTGCACACACTTAGGCTTCTTAACTTCTTGTTGTTGCTGTGTGCCTTCAAGTCATTTCTGACTTATTGTGACAGTAAGGTGAACTTGTCACAGGGTTTTCTTGGCAAGATTTGTGCAGAAGGGATTTGCCTTTGCTTTCTTCTGAGGCTGAGAATGTGTGACTTTCCCAAGATCACTCAGTGGGTTTCCATGGGCAAACAGGGATTTGAACCCTGGTCACTGGAGTTGTAATCTAATACTCTACCCACTACACCACACTGGCTCATTTACTTCATACTAAGATACAAAAAGATTTAAGCCACCTGTGTGCACTGAATTGCTGACTATGGATTTGCTCCAGTCAGACTTAAATACTTTCAAGTCCCACTGATATCAGTAGAAGCATTAAAGCACATGCTTAACCTTGCTTCCTTGGAATTCGAACAGAGACTCAAACTGGCTGTATCCTACACCTACATGAATAGCAAAAGAAGGCTTAGCACTTTATGGTGCTACTACTCCAGAGGTCATGCTTCATTCATGTACATGTTTTCCGCCTATGAGTGAGCCCATGCTGCTTTCCAGTCCTCACAGGCAGACCATAGCAGTGCTGATGAAAGCTACACTGACTGCACAAACTATGGCCATTTCTGCATGACACTCTTATAGTGGGATGATTCCACTTTCAGCCTCCTATGGAATCCTGGGGTTTGCAGTTTTGGGAGGGGCCAGCCAGCCCCTCCTGGAACTGCAAACCCCAGGATTCCATAGCAGGTTGAAAGTGGAATCATCGCGCTATAAGAGTGTTGTGCGGAAATTTTCTCAGATGAAACGCTGAAGTACTTCAAGGTGGTGTGTGTGTGTGTTTATGGCTCTGAATGGATCTCCCAAGGCCCATGTGGACCACATGTGGTCCTCCAGATGTTGTCAGACCAACTTCCACCAGCCTTCACTACTGGCTACGCTGAGTAGGGCTAAAGGATTTCTAGCCCAGCAATATCTGGAAGGCCTCAGGTTGTCCACCCCTTGCCCAAAGCAGTTTTTTCATTCTAATGTGAACTATATGAATTTTCCTGATTTTGATCTGGTCTACAAAATAAGCAGGAGGAAGTTAATACTTCCCTCTGTCATGGCTCAGCATTGCACAACTATCTCCAGGGGAAATGTCCAGAAAGAATTAAGTGCTATTAGACAGCTGCATGGGTACCAGAAGCTGAGCATTGATGAAGGAAGACCCAGCTGATCCATACAAATGTGAACTGAGGACTGTTGCCTTTCACTGGAATCCTATTGGTTAGTCCAAACTAGATTCATATTGAATATTGAATCAACACATAGGTAAATCTCATTGATTCAATGAGTTTACTCTTGCTAGAACAAACCAATAGGATCCAGGCATTTATATGCCATATGAAAGTCCCTCCCTCCATTCTAGCTGCCACTGGTCTGGCTCAGAGGGAGAGAAGAAGAGGAAGTTTCTGCTGGAGTTCATCCCCTCCCACACTGCTTCCTCCTTTTTCTTTTATGCCATGTTTTAATTAGATTCTAAGCCTATAAGATTGTTATTGTAAAGTGCCATGTACAGCAATGGTACTAAATAAATAAATGCTACTCACTTACTCTGTTACTAAGAAGATTTGGTACATGAGAGATTCCTCCCAAAGGCAGGTGGGGTTTGGTGACAGGGGTTTCTGAAGCCCCTGGCAGGCCATATTCCCAATTTCTATAGGAGTAGGTTATGCCTGTAGGATAGAAATCGTCCCACCATCCCTCCTGGCTGCAACAGAGAGTTCCTAAGTCACAGTGGATCTACTTTTCATGATAATTGTCACATAACATGCAGCTTGTCTCTGACTTGCCATGTGACAAATGAAAGAAAACATCCTATAGACATTCTGCTTCTATCCCTTTGAATGGTTTGAGTTTTGCTGGAGTTCACGACACCTCTTGTTTGAAACTCTCCTGTATTAGTGCAGTGGATTCCAAACAAAGTGCAGAGCATCTCTCTGTGTGCATTTGTCTGTGTACTTTTCCCTGCCAGTTTTCTGTCCTGAAGCAAGTTCTGAAGCTTCTCAAAAAATGTAAACAAAGGAAACAACTCTCCCTCTGCTTGTATGAAAGAGAAACAAGATACATGGAGGAAATGTTCTCCAGGGATTTTTACCAAGGATTCTTCTTAACATGTTTAGATAGGACTCTGACTATGACAGCTATCTGAACATTGAGGAGAAGAAGAACGGAGAGACTGAGGGTGAGGGCAAGAGGTGGGGGCTGGCAGACAGAAGAATATGGTGATGGGTTTATTAGTCCACTGACCATGTGCCATATACAGAAGGAACAGAGAACTTATATAATATCTGGTCATGATAGCAGTAGATCAAATGTATACAAATTAACAGAAGTAACAACTTATCTGTGTTTTAAGTTCTGTAAGATGCCTTCAGTTGCAGTTTGGAGCAAAAGACAAATGAATGATAACAATTTTGGTCCAGTTTGCAAAAACACGTTAAGAAACATTATATGATGTTCTGGGTGATTTTAGTATTCTTCCTTCCAAATATAGTGAAAGTAACAACAGAACAGCCTGAAAGGTTTACCAATATTGAATGGATCAACACCTGCCTAACCTGTTGATGAAATCTACTGTTAAAATATCACAAGGACCAGTGTTTCAATATCCCCATAATCACAGCCATAGAGTCTTAAGGCCACAGGATGCCTCCAAATTGTCCTACCATATTATCCTTCTAGCTACATGCTACTTGAAGGTATATAAATTCTGCAGATAAATACTTCTCTGCCTAACTTAGAGAGAAAATACAATTTCTTTCACCATTATATACCAAATGACCTGTTGAGTCTAAGAGTGGCTAGCACTTATTTTCTGACTTTCCTTGCAAAGTGGCGAGGGTGTATATTCTTCCAAGCTGTCCTTGTCTTCAGATTTGTGCTCATGTCTTTCATTTCCATAATGAGAGTTAGAAATATCTACAGCTTCCAGAACCCTCTAGTCAGCATGGACAGTCAGCTGTATGAGAATTTTCACTAGGATACAGACGGAGAATGGCAAGGCAGTTGTTTGACCTCTTGTCAGTGCCTGGGGTCTGCTTTCCATCTTTGCTGGTGAAATTTCTGGAAGGAAGAGTTTCTATTTATTTCATAGAGGTCTTATAAACTAATTTATTCCCTGCCCTTTTGCAAATGCTGTGTTGTTTTTCTGCTCACTGCCACCCCTTATTTATCTGTTGCTTTATCTGAGTTCTGAAGTACTCATGGAAAGGTTAGTGTATTTTTGGAACAACACCACCACAAGAATAATTAAAAGTTCTAATTAATGTATAATACCTTGTGAAACACACCTATAAATATACTAAATGTAGCAATGACATTTTTCTCTTCCATTTCAGAAAGAATTTGCATTTTTTTCCTGCTGTTCCTCCACATCTTTCTTTGCATAAGTTATGCCTAGACTCAATTAGTGACAAACAGTGGGGAGACTTTAGGTCTTTTCACACTACATAATTATATCTCTATGATGCCACTTTAACTGTCAAGTCTGCATCACAAGGAATTTTAGGGTCTGTAGTTATTTCTTGGTAGTTCCCTTCTTATCAGAAGTAAGTCCCACTGTATTCAATACTTAACTGAATGGAAACAGAGTTGGACATTTTAAGCCATTTCCACACTAGACCGTTACAGTGCCATTATTCCACTTTCATTATCCTATGGAATCCTGGGGTTTGCAGGATTCCATAGGATGTTGAAAGTGGAATAATGGCACTATAATGATCTAGTGCAGAAATGGCCTTAGTTGCACTTAAATCCAATAAAGATCATTGAAACAAATTAGTTATGACTAAATTAATTCCCATTTAGTATCATGTAGTGTTTGAGTGCAAATAATTTCATCTGGATTTCAGTTACACTCAAGTACAGGAAAACTTGGCTATTTTGTGCCATTTAAACACCAATGTTACAGAAAATCTAGAATTAGCTAGATTTATTTAGTTTTACTGGGATTATTTAAAAAACCAATCCCCAGCATAGTTGAAACTATTGATATTTTATGTTACTAAAAGATTATGCTTGTTTCGGGAAGAGAATCAACCAGTTCAAGTGAGCTTTCCCAGCTCAGTGCCTTCCAAAGCTCTCAGACTACATTTCCCATCATTGCCAGCTAGTGCAGCCATGCAGTCAGCCCAGTGGGAGTCAGTCCAACACATGCAGAGGGCACCTGGTTTTGGGAGAACACCTCAGATAGCAGACAAATGAGAACAAACATATAGTGCAATTTCCAAGGAAATGGAAAGGAGCCTGAAATGGCAGCTGGAATTTGCTACAGCATAGCAGTATAGTTCCAAGGTCCAAATGGATGCTCAGTCCTGGCATATGGATGCCCAATGGAGACAATTTAAATCAGTGAACCTTGTTTTAATATCACCTACATTTTACTGCAAACCAAAAGCTAAAAAAAAAATCCTCAAATACAGGTCTTTTATAATCCCAAATCAGTTTTGGTTTTTAACCAATTTGTCTAAGTTTTGATAAAAGTTCTAGGGATTTTTCTTCTTTCTCATGCAGATATATTCAGGTGATGGACAGGGGAAGAAAAATGGCTAGGACATCTATGTGGTTAAATATATTTGCGTCTCTGTATTTATCTCCTTTTTTAAAAAAAACTACAATCACTTTCAACACAATCTGAGTGTCAGAATTTCATGTAGTGGGGAAAGTCCCCCTCACAAACCTTGGACATCCAGTAATAATATCTTTAAAAATGCCCTGAGATACAAGACAAAATTATCAGAAGCTCTGAAACAGACATGAAGGCATCCTAAATGGAAAGGCTGTAAGAAACAGAGGACCTGAAGACTGAACCTAAAAGAGGAACCAAAGGGAAAACGCATCCAGCATTTGGAGTTATCATGAGTGACAAACGCTCCTATTTTTATTCTTTGATAAGGGAAGGCTTAGAAGTTCCTCAAGTATTTAAGCACCAGCTCTTCAGAGGGAAGATGCCCCCTAGTTACCGGACCTTTGGCAGCACTGGCCTCCCCAATGCCATGCATTCTACTGTCTAAAATGGTGAGGCAGGCATTTGTAAGCAGGTGCAAACAGTTGCTGAGGAGCCAGGAAGAGGGCATACGAGTTCCTGTGTGTGCTTTTGGAATGTGTCTTCATTAGGCCAGGATGACTGCTACATAGGCAGCTCCCTGATGTCTGGGTGAATAGCCTCCTTGATACAAACTTAAATGGGTGAAAAGAATACAGGAAGCCAAAGGAGTACCCATCCCATTTTTTTTTCTTTGTACACTTTGTACACTTCCCTTCTGATCTCATGAAGTCATGATCAGGCTCCTTTGATTTGCTTGGGGGAGCACTGGATACCAAGCCATGAACAAATCAGGGGAGTAAGGCCATATTCTCCACAATGTCTTAGTTGAAAACCAGGACACCTGGGGCCAAGCAATATCAGAGTGTGGTCAAGACAGCAATTATTAATGAGACAGAAGACCCAATCTGGGAGAGGCTGCAGTATTTTGCTCTTGGCTGAATCTACTGGGATGGGCAGTATTCTGCCCCCATCTCTCTTCTTCCTTCTGCTGAGTTAACTGAATGCAATACTACTTTTGTATTTTGAATTCACTTTGCAGCAACTGAGGTAAGTTGAGGACAAGGGGAGAAAGTGGGAGGAGGAGAGAGAAACTGGGATATTTGAAAAGCAAGTGAGAAATTGACAACAGAGCATTAATCCAAACTATTCCTGCCAACTCAGAACAATTGGGGGGTGTATAAGGCGCTAGTCACTGTTGAAGCTGGACTGCAGAAGCAGGAGACTGAGGTGACAGAATGGTAAACTGCTTTGAAAATAATTTGGAATCGTTTGGTAGAAATCTTTCAGCCATCAAATACTAAAATAAACAGAGCCCTGAAGCAGGAGAACAAATTGCATTGCTAGAGTGATTGATCACCATGGGTATAGCTACCAGGGGCAAAATGAGGGCATTGCTCTCAAATAGGAATTCTGCCTCCCCTCAAAATGAAATATTCTACAGTCCCTAAATTTCTAGCACTGTAGAAAGTGAGACATTGAAAATCATTCATGCCTACAACTCTTTATCCTGATGTGCTTACTTTCTCTTGGTTCTAAATTGCTAAATCCTCAATTAATGTTTTCAGTTACAGCAGTGTTGTAAACTTCAGCTCTGAACAGCCCCATCCAGCATGGCTGACAGTGAAGAATTATGCATCCTATAGTCCAAAACATTTGGAGGGCCCAAGATTGCGCACACCTGCTGTAACAAATCCTGATCACAAACTTCCCCTGCCACACCTAAATATCAGACTGGGTGGAGAGAAGGAATGCAAACAGAAGAGTAAAAAGGGTTGAAGCAAATGCAGTTTGCACATGTTTTTGGTCTGTGTCACCTCTGATGATACTGTTCTCTCCTTTGGACTAGCAGTGATCAGACACGGGGACAGGCAGACAACATCTGTATAGTAGAAATAGGGAGCACCTGATCCTTCATATGTTCAGTTGCAATTGCCCTCATCCCTCACCACTGTGTATGATGACTATGGTTGGTAGGAGCTGAAGTCCAGCAACTGCTGGTGAGCAACACATTGCCGACTCCTGGTCTGTGGCTGGCAAGCATCAAGCAGTGCCCAGAGCACATGACTCTCACAAATACTATTCATCTAAAGAACATAGGTGGGAATTGCTCAGCCCACCAGATGTTGTTGGACTGCAACTCCCAGGATTCCTCATGGATGGCTGTGCTGGCTAGGGTTGCTGGGAGTTGCAGTCTAGCAACTTCTAGAGGGTTGTGCAATTTCCACTCCTATTCTGAAAGTATCCTAAGAAATTCTGTAGAACAGATGTCCTCAATCACAGTGTGTAATATTAACAATAAGGGTACTTTGCCTCCCTTCCAAGTAACTGAAAGTGAAGTGGGAAGTTGTCGCAACATATTTTTTCCTGTAAAAACAGAGCAAAGATAGGTATCAATTGCCATAAAAGCCACTGTTTGCAGGATCCTGTTGTTTGTTTTGGAAATAATTCCTATTCTAGGGACTTCTATGAAGTCATCTAAGAATGAAGAGAGGGAGGGAGCAAAAACAACAGCACACAAATTTCTTTGGGACTATGTTTTTCCCCAGGATGAAAATCTACATAACAGAGCTACATAAGTCAAAGAATGTGTTCAGCCCTGAAGACAATTTTGTATTTTTATACTTTTGTAACAGATCCTCAGGGCTCCGTAAACCTGCTTTGCCTTCTAAAAGAAAGAGTCAAATCTATTAGCAATCCTTCTGAATCCAGCTGGTGAAAATCCTGCATTACAGAGTTCAGAGTTTTGTTGAGACGACCCTAAATTCCAGTTTCTGACACCTGTTCAACTGTGTTATTTTCGCCTAGAGGAGAAAAGAGGAAAACACAAAGAACCCTGGAAATGTCTATGGCAATTTCCGCACTAGACTGTTATAGTGCTATTATTCTACTTTCAACATCCTATGTAGTCCTGGAGTTTGCAGTTTAGGGAGGGGCCACTTGGCCCCTTCCTAAACTGCAAACCCCGGTATTCCATAGGATGTTGAAAGTGGAATAATAGCACTATAACAATCTAGCACGGAAATGGCTTATGTAATTACAATATTTTATTTATTACACATATCAGCTGATTAGCTCCATTTGGACAGACTCCAGAGCTTCTTGCTTTTTAAAAAAAATGTTTAGCAAAATGGGTACCTTGCAAATCTTAAGCTACGGACAATACCAAAAAAATATTCCATCAACTGTTGCCAGAGAAAAGAACCTCTCCTACAAAATTAGAAGACTAATTCTACAATTATTTTTCTTGATGCTTCTTAAAATTATTTTGGGAGTGGGGAGGGTCATAGAAAAGTGATGGAGGTAATTAATTTTAATGGAACAAGTGATTGAAGAAAAATTTAAACCTTTGCCTGTTCTGTATTTACCATTATAATGCATTAATATTAGAGTGCATTGTCCTTTTTTAATATATAATTTTGAGGGAAGGGGTCTTCCATTCATTTCTCCTTAGTAATTAGCAAGATTACTGCCACATTGATTCCTCTGGCTAATACTACTTGGATAATGTGCAAGCTATCTTAAATAGCTGACCACTTCATTGGAACCACAAGAATTATGTTCCTTGAATGGCTGTTGATTACTTCTAATGATGGAATAAAAAAGATAAGAAAGAAGAGATAACATCATTGTCCCTGCTAGGGGCAGGGGAAGACTGCATGCACAGATAAGAAAGAGATGGAAAATGCTATGTATGCCCAGGAATGGAACCTAGGACACCAGCTAGGTACTGCAGCTCAGGTTAAATCTGTGTTGAGATTTTGGAAACTGAGATATCTTTCAAAAATATTTTTCATATACTTTCCCCTGCCTTTCTGGAACTCTTTCATGTTTTGTGTTTCAATGCTTCTGCAGCTCTCTTCATTCATTCTTTTGGTAGCAGTTGTAAATCAAGTCAGACCAGGTAGTAGCCAACAGTAAAAGGAATAGCTATAACTAATTGTTAACACATTTACTGCAGCGCACATAACAGTGCAATCCCATGCACATCAACTCAGATGTAAGCCTGTCTGTGTTTAATCAGCAAGGTTTATTACTCTTCAGCAACCCAACTTAATAGGACTTCCTTCTGAGTATATACCATGCTAATCATTGCATCATAAGACTAGACACAGTAATGATTGAAATGGAAGCTTGTAATTTCATTTCTTTATCTATTTAACTAAAGCAATGCATTTCCGTTTTCCTAAGACTGCTACTGAGCAACATTTCTGAATTAGGAACAAGACAGAAGACTTGGCTTTGCATCCCTATAATAATAATTCATCATGTGCAATTCAGTAGAAGGGTCTTTAATTAAGCATCTGCTCTTACATACTTGTAAGCTGTACAATTACAAGGATGTAAAAGCAGGTGCTTAATTAAAGACGTTTCCACTGACTTGCATGTGGTGTATTCTAGCTTATAGGTGTGTGAGGCAGGGTTAAAAGCACAATGTTGTAAGCTGTACAGTGTTGTGGCCTAAATACCCTAAAAGCACCAGATTGAATCTGATAATGGAAGCTAAGTAGGGTCATCCCTATTTAGTACTTGGATGGGAGGCCACCAAAGAATAACAGACACTGCGGGCTATGTTTCAGAAGAAGGAACTGGCAAAAGCACTTCTAAGTATTCATTGTTTAAGAAAACCATGTGAACTTAATGGGGTCGCTTTTAGTTGACAGGTGACTTGAAGGCACATACACTATACTAACTGCAAGTATTTTAGAGAATTGTCAAATTCCTTTCTTACTATCAGATCTTGCTGCCTTAAGAGAACTCACTTTCCAACACATTATGAGTGCTGCTTTTATTTGTATATTTCTAGCTGTTGTTGCTAGTCTTTTATAGCTAGAATTTAGGCAGTTTTGTGCACTCTTCTTGTACGCCTTCAAGTCATTTCCAACTTATGGTGACTCTAAAGTGAACCTATCACAGGTTTTCTGGGGCTGAGAATATGTGATGCACCCAAGGTCACCCAGAGGGTTTCCATGGCGGAGTGAGGAATCGAACTCTGGTTTTTAGGGTAGCAGTCCAACACTCAGACCACTATGCCATGCTGGATCTTGATTGTTACTACCATGACCAAATTTATCCCCTTTAAGCTGAAATCCTAAACACCACTGTTTTATGTAGATACAGGACTTACATTCTGCTTCTTGGTAAAATGGAGTTTACAAAAACATGCTAAAATACAAAAAAAAAATCAGTTCTAACAAACACATTTTTACAGAAACCTATCAATTGTTGGTAACAATTGTTGAAAACAGTTACAGAAGATCAGTGGGGTTACTTCCAGGGGAAGATTTTACAACTGGAGAATTTCTGTCCAACCAGCAACTAAGACATGGGGTTCTAGCAAGGGGGAAATAATGAATTGTCAGTTTGCCACAAAGATACAACTATGCTTAAAGAGATGTATTCAATAATTTCTGTATCCCAAAATATCCTGTTTGTGAATGCCTAGAGAGCAGGGTTACGGAGCTGTTCGTCTGAAGTAAACATTCAAACTGTGATTTAATAAGATTGACATCCCTGATGCCACAGAAGCACCCAGGGCAATTGTCAATTGGGCGGAACGAGATGTACCAGGTAGACTAGAGACACGCAAAAAATAGAACGGTGAAATATAAAACAACAGGCAAGACTCACACAATTAATTCAAAATATTACAGCATGTCTATTACCTCTAACTTATCAGACTGGCTTTGTTATTAAAGTTTTACAGCTCCTGAGATGTTAGCCCCATACATTCTTTAAAAAAACAAGTAAGTAGTGCAACTCTATACATCCCTTTTCAGATGAAAGACCCACTAAGTTCAATGGGATCAATCCCCACATAAGGAAACTAGAAGCCTTCATGTGCTCTCTGACAGCATGTGTTTTAGACAAACAAATCTCATTTCTGCCTCCATTCCTTTGCATACTAGCTCCTGTCATTCTGTCTCCATTTCAATTATATTTTTTAGAATGTTGCCTTTAACCTTGTTGGTTCAACAGATAGACGGATGAATGTGAACATTTTCCTGTGCTGATGAAAGCCAAAGAAAGCCTCTACTTCCTTTTTAAGTGTCACTCTGAACATTAAGCAAAGAGGTAAGGAAGGAAAAAAATAGAAACATTTGTAAGCAAAAGACCAAAATTAATAAATAAAGATGATGATGCTTTTGATTATGATATTACAGGAAAAATCAATGGGAGAAATCAATGCAGTCTTACCTGAAAGCTGTAAGAATGGAGCTAGATGTCCTTTACAACGAGACTGTGTTCTTGAAAGATTTCAGAAATTCAGCTTGCATGACCAAGCCAGGCCCAGAAGAACCAAAGTGATGGGGGCTGTTTTCTCTTTCTAGATCTACTAGTGACTGAAGTCATGCAGGAAAATAAGAGAACAGAGCAGGAGAGGAATGAAAGTTTCTGTTCAGAGATACGACAGTCAGAAGAAGCAGGAGGTGCTTTAAACTCTTCTCTTATGTTTCACCCAGGCTTTTGTTTGGAAAATCTTTTTCCTTGTTGTCTTGCCCCCACCCACAACTGTTGCTCGGTGGTGCGAAGCTTTGGCAGTGGAGTCCTGAGATTGTGTTTCCCCTCTCCTGGTCTCCTGTTAAGAGCGATGACTTTGTTGAGCTGAGCTCCGCTCGTGCTATATTTAACCGCTGTTCTCAGCAAGTCAAGCCTGTCAACAGCTGAGAAGTTTGGAGCAGCCTTTACTGAGTTCCTCAGCTGCTGAATTATCAGTGGATATAGAACTGCACTCTGTGGCCACCTCGGTACATGGGAAGAAATCACGTTTTTTAGGAAGATTGTCCGGGGATTTGAAACCTCAAACTGTATATGTGTGTGTGTAAAAAAAATAAAATGAGGTTGGGGAATCACTGTGCCTTCAGCAAGTCAATATCGGGTTTATTTCTATGTTCAGTGTGTGTGTGTGTGTGTGTGTGTGTTCAAGTTACTTAAAGGCTATTTAAAAAGCGTATTTACAGGACACTTCTCATTTGAAAATCAGTTTTGCCTATGTTGGCGCAATCTAAATTGATTTGCGTGTGGAATCTTAGCAGGGATGAAAATCTGTGAATCAACATCCATCTTCAAATTCAGTCCATGTTTACAAGCAAAAACAACCCAGAATATATATATGGGGAGAGAGGAACCTTGCAGGAGATGAGGACTTGCCTTACCTTTAGCCCTGGATTCATGATCTTGGCAACTGTACTAGAGTAATCATCACTGATGAGTTGAGTTCACATTTTCATAGAGCAGCACATTTATCTATGAGTAACATACCCTCTAACTTTTTGCAGATGAAAACTGGGAATATATGTGGACAAGCAACATCACAGTGTGGTCAAGACAGCAAAAGTTATAGATGAAAAAGAACACCCAGCAGGAAAAGGCTGTAGCAGTTTGCTTTCGCCTGAGCCTACTGGGAAGGACAAGATTCTGCCCCTTCTACTCAGCCCACACCGCTGAGCTAACTGAGACCAAACATCTTTTAATTTAGACTTTGAACTGTTTGCAGCAACGGAAATAAGCTTAGCACAAAGGGTGAAAGTGGGGCAGAGAGAGAAAATGGCACATTTTAAAAACAGCTGAAAAAGCGTGTCAACAGAGGATTAATCAGGACTTTTCCTGCCAAATAGGAATAGTTTGAGGGTATGGAACAACCATCAGCACAGTGGTTTATTACCCTGAAATTGCTTAACCATGTGGCTATGTTACTGCAGTCCAGGCCTACCTGGAGATAGCACTTGATATTGTTTTGATATCAAACCATTCAGCTTTCCTCTGCCACCCCGCTCCACGTGTTGCGAGGCCTCCAGACAAGCACGTAAATAGGTGTGGCCGATAATTCCTGGACATTCCATTCTCCACCCAGGCAGGCCAGACAGAGGCAGTTCATCGCTTCAGGGACCTCTCCGGCAAACACCTCATTGCTTATGCGCGATACTAACAAAGGCTCCCTGCCCCAAGCAGGTAGCCTCACAAAGCTGTACTAAGCGCTCCACATTTACATGCTGGCTACGCTATTGTTAATTCGGCTCTAAGCCAATCATGCTGAACTCTGACCTTTCCAAGGCTTTGTCCCGTTCCTAAATCGCATTGTTCTCACCAAGTAAGGTATGGCCTGCAGTCACAATTCACCCTATAAAAACCCCTGATTCCGAGACCTTCCTCAGATCGCTCCAGAGTTCCAGACCGCCTTGCTGCCACTTTGTTCGGCGAGCTCCCCTCAGCGAACCGCACTGAGCTTCTTCCCTGCACCCCAACGTTGCTCTCAAACTACAGGACTACGAGACAGGTGTCGTATCACCCACTTCCCTCTAAAAATCCCCATTTCCTATTCTCCAGTTAGCTGTGTGACTGTGGTGTTTTTAGTGTTTGTCTGTATTTAATAAAACATCATTTTTATTACGTTAAACCGTCTGACTGCTTGACTGACCAGACCCTGTAGATGCTGGGTTGCAAGATCCTGCTAAGTTACCCTGCCTCTCACTAGCTTTAGTGAGTGCTCCAGCTAATTTCCCCCAAAGTTGTGTTGTTGTTGTTTGGTTATTTAGATGTCCCTCCTGGGACCCCCAGAGATCAGGGTAACAGCTAGAAAAACCTTTAGGTCCTGAAGCCTAGGACAAAAAAAATCTGAATCTCAAGTTATATGTTAAGGGAACCATAACTACCTTCAGATTGATCCACTTTCTCTCCAACAGTGGGATTTCTAATTAGAAATCAGTTGCTGAATGGTGAGTGAACTCATAGGTGAACCTCTCTGACACAGTGAGTCTACTCTAGTTGGAGATTAACAATAGAATTCAGGCCTCATTGTGTTTGGTTTTGCTTTAACTCAGCCATCAGGTGTGATTCAGCAAATAAAGTTAAGGTTTACCAACGGCCAAACAAAACACATGTTAAATGTGAGATTTGCAACTGAAATAAACCATGTGCTATTACAAACAGACCTCTATCACCACTTGAGGGAGCACTTCTAAAAATGTGGTAAATGTTTAGTCTGCAAAATGGTTTAGTCTGAAAATGCTGTTTTATGCCTTCATGTCATTCCCAACTTATAGCAACCCTCAGTGAGGAAATAATGAAATTGTTTTTGGCCAGATTTGTTCAGATCAGATGGGGTTTGCCTTTCCCTTCCTCTGAAGATAAGAGAGCGTGACTTGCCCAAGATCATTCAGTGGGTTTCCATGGCTAAGTGGGGATTTGAACCCTGGTTTTCAGAGCTATAGTCCAGTGCTCAAATAACTATACCATATTGGCTCTCTACTCTGTACTGAATGCTTTAAAGGAGAAGTGCATTACAATTCATACACTGTATATGAAAGTCCTTAGGAAAAATATATACCAAAATACACACAGATTTCTGTGGAGGAAGACAAAAAAACCTTGCAGAAGAGTACAAATTTGGCATGGGATAACATTTAGATAAGATTGGATAAGAATGCCAGCTATCCAGGGAGGGAACTGGGGTTTCAGAGAAGGGTTTATGAGAGGCTTCTATCACATCCACCACCACCACCACCACCATCACCTCACCTTTCCCCTAAAACTAGAACTCAAGGTAGCCACCGGTAAACAAACTTCTCCTTCTTTGCTTAATCATAGGAATGTTCTGTAGCAGACGCCTAGATCTGAACTCTGTTGTTAGTCCCAATTAGAGCAGAACCATTGACTTCTCAAAAATGGATCCAATGAGTCAACTCTGGTTGGAATTACTTACAGGATTCAGGCAAAATGATTAGTATAATGTTATTGCTAAATTTTCTGTGTATAAAGTTGTAACCTAATGAATATTAAATAGCTATAATTGAAATCTAGTATCGGAAAATAGTGTGTGTGCACACATGTGTTTGCCCCAGTCCAGAGAGAACTGGATTTAGGTTTCACTCAATTTAATGAGACTTAAGAACAACTAACTTCCCCTGAGTGGAGGCCATTTAGCATAAAATAGTTGTATCTTTGCAATACTAGGGAAGGGATGAGTACAACATAATAACACACACATACACACACACACACGGAAGTAGTTATATTAGCCAGTTTCTAGAAATGTTGTCAAAAACATTGCAGATATGACCTAGTTTATATTCCTTACTTAAGAAAGAGTTAAGCACATAGTTCAGGCTGAAAGCTTAACACCAGTTACCTGGAAGAATGCACAATCAGGTTTTCTTCAGAAAAGACACACATAGGACTGAATGGCTAAAGGGGAAATTTTAACAGACACGTTTGCTATAGTTTGAGCCCCTTTTGTCTCAGGAATAAATTATGAGGTGGTCCACATCACATCAGTAATTATTTTAGGCCTCATCTTTTACAGCTGGTTATGTTATTAAAGTCACTTTGTGTAATTATTGCTGTTTGCTGTTGCTATTTATCATCTTAAAATAAGAATTAAAACAAATTAAATTAAAAGAAAAGAAAAGAAAATTCCAACCCACAACTGGTTATCTGAGAGGATGCACAACTAGATTCACTTTGTATTAATGTTTGTATTACTTAGCTGACCATGTTGCTTTTTGTCATCTTAAAATAAGAATTAAAACAAAACAAAATTCCAACCCACAACCGGTTATCTGAGAGAATGCACAACTAGATTTACTTTGTATTAATGTTTGTATTACTTAGCTGACCATGTTGCTTTTTGTCATCTTAAAATAAGAATTAAAACAAAACAAAATTCCAACCCACAACCGGTTATCTGAGAGAATGCACAACTAGATTTACTTTAGAAAAGACACACATAGGATTGCTTTGTACATTTCTCTTAAGGAAACATAAGAATTCTGAACTTTGGATTATGTCCTGTCTTTGTTCAGGCATAGTTCCTTTAACTATGCAGACCCTCAGAAATATACAATTGGTTAATGTCTAATTTGTGCAATATTTCCTGTGTAGCAACACAGGAAACTGGTGCCACAGTAAACAAAAGATAATGTGGAAAGTGTGAAGGGAAATTGCCAGCTATAAATTACTCACAATGTGATCTGATGCAGCTAAGTTGTACCCCAGCTTACTTTTGGAACAGGTCTACCAACATCCACAGTTTTCCGTCAGAGCAAATAGTTTTCAAGATTACAGAGCAGTCCACAATTAGGGCAGTGAACAGACAGACTTCTCAGAAGTAAGTTCCACTGACTTCAGTGAGACTTAACCTTTCACGTAAACACACAGGATTGGTGTCTTTGGCATGATACAGTGAGTGGTGTATAGTTTTTCTTTTGTGGTGCTTTTTGCGATTTTTCAGTTAGAATTAACTGAAATATTTGAACTTGGATGTTTTCAGTAAAAAAAAAGTGTAATACATCTGAAATATTAGAATGATATGTTCTTTTGATGTGCTGAGAAATTTAGGCCCACAAGCTCAGGGATTCTGGGAGCTGTTATCCCCCAAAACTTACTTTTCTAAGCTGCAGACCTATCTATTTTTGACATCAGCAACAGTTGGCAGACAAAGCTTCATCATCTTTCAGCACACCTGGGATTTCATATTTCCCTGGGCCACAAAAAGGGTGAGGAGGAAGACTGTTGGTCTAGGTGTTTGATGGCTGTGTGTGTCTCCCAACTGCTCAACTCCACAGACTGCAGCATTTCAGGCCAGAGGGACATTCAGACTGCAGGGACATTCAAGGCTGGTCCAAGATATTTTGTGACAATGGACAAAATGGTGTTCCTTCATTCATCTGTACACCAAAATTGACTGGACTGCCTGTTGAGCCTCCTTTCAGCAGTGGTGATGGCATTGCAACTCCACCAGACTTGAGGTAGCAGTTCTAGGAAGCCCAGAGTGGGGAAGAGTGTTTGTGAGGAACAGCCAGGATACAATCACTACCACCCTTCTTGTCACCTTTTGGGTTAGAGGGAGAAGAAGAATAGCAGACACATTTCCATCATGCCTGGACCAGCTGCTGATGAGAACCATGGCACCGAACTTTCACTGCCATTACTCTGGTCACAGAGGAAGGAGAAGACCTGCCAGTCACAGCTCCACTGTACTTAATTTTCCCTCTCTGAGCTACCCATCCTTTCCTCCATTTAATTTGTTAAGGGGGCTTGGAATTTTGAACTAATGATTTTTAATCTGGTCCTGAACGGGTTGGGGCTACAGAGCAGGGCATAAATATTTCAAATAAACCACCATTGGAATCCTATAACACCTTTGCTTTACGTAACTTTACATATAATTAACAAAGTAGCAGAGGCACTAAGAAACCCTGTTAGTGACTTGTGAAAATGAGGCTGGCAAGAGTACCTGATGAGATCCAGTCCTGTTGTGCATCTGTCCCATTGCGCAAATCATTTTGCTGGCTCTGCTGTGTAGTAGCAGAAGCCCTCTACTGGATGAAGATGTTACAAAATTGCCCAGTTCTAATTCTCACACACATAAGTCCACTTATGAAGATGTAACTTCTGCGCAGTTGCTTAAATTAATTAAATTCTCTTTTGTGGTTTATATTACAGAAAATAGCCACATCCGTTTAACAATCAAATCTCAACAAAGCAAACAAAGAAAAACACTTGATCACACGTTACAGTATCAGGGTACTGCATGTTCCCATTCAAAAAGGATTCCTCCAAAATGGGCACAGGACCCCATAGAAAGACTTCCTTGTTGGCATATACAATAAAGTTAAACCATATTTGTTCAGAATTGTCTTTGGTCTCTGGCTTGCATTACATTGTGGATGAGTTTCTCAGCCAATGCAATTGACCAAGAATGCATGGACAAGTTATTTAGCATCTTCCAAAATTGGGATATTTCCATGCATGCCACAAAGAGTAAAAAGGATATTAACTCCCTCTGCTACAAGTTTACATTTCCACCCTAGAAGATGTATAGGAGGAATAAGGCTGTACACCATATAATGTTTTGATTTGTTACATTGATAATCAGTTGCAGGACCTCATGTCAAAATTTGTTAACTTTAGGGCATTCAAACCAAAAGCGTTTTAAAGTACTTCTTTTGCCACATTCCCTCCAACATAAGAGAGAAACATCAGATGTAATCTTTGTAATTTTGTCTGGACTTCAGTGCCATCTATGAACTTATTTTAATGTGTTCTCTTTGTTGCTGAAGAAGATGGAGCAGTAGGAGAAAAAGGACCAAATTTTGAGCCATCGCTCATCAGTGATTTTAACCCCAAGATCTGTTTCCCAGGCAAATTTTGCACCATTTAGTTTGCCAAACTTTACGTGCACTATAATCTGATAAAGCCATTCTCTTAGATCAGGGCTTTTCAAACAGTTTGCCACAACACATTAGTGTGTTGCCTAAAGTGTGTAGGTGTGTCACCAACAATCTAGGAAAGGTATGTTATTATTTATAAATCAGGTATTTTTAAAAAAATATACGAAAGGTTTTCATGAGATGTGTTGTGTCCCCGTACATTTTGTTATTTCAATTTATGTACATGTCCATATCTCTTACAAGGGGTTAGTACAGCCTCCAGTTTGTTGGTAAACTGAATTACTGTGTCGCGAAATCATGCATCTCTAAAAAGTGTGTTACCAACATGAAAAGTTTGGAGAGCTTTGCCTTAGATTGGTCACCACATTTTACACAAATATTTTTGAACTGAGTGGCTTTGGAGGCCCATAGTGCCTAACGCATGTATTTGCAAATGAACTTATTTGGAATAATTGTATCCATGAAAGCTTTAGATATTTCAATTTGTTTTGAATATCATTAGAATGCATGGATGCACCATTATTAATTAAATCACTAATAATCCAAAAACTGGATTTCCTAATCTTCCTAAGAAGATTTCCCAAGAATGTGTATATGTAAAAAATATGAGGGAATTCACAGTGAGTAGGAAATGGTTGTATAGAAATTGGTCAGCCTATTATATATTTGCCCATCACTTCTAATCAGCTAAATTTTCTTTTAGAAAGGGATTCTGTACTCTGCTCAGGGCTATCTCATTTAACTTGAAAGAAAATAGACCAAAACCCAGTTCCATATCGGTCCATCGCAGGTAATTCTTAGATTTAATAAAAGAACTGCTTGTTTTAACTGAAATGCCTCAAACTAGAGAGTCAAACTGGGATGGCTAAGCCACCTTCAATAGGTTGTGTATACTGTACTGAATTAATAAATCTCGGTTTCTTTTGACCACTCATGAAGTTTTCTATTTGCTTCTGCTGTATTTTTAATTGTTTTAATCAAGGGGGCAATGGGAGCATCTAGATCAGAAAAATTAGTTTTGGGAAGATAAACACTTAAACCAAAGCCAATTTACCTAGCAAGGATAAAATTGTTTCCATTTAATGAGATTTTCTTCAACCATCTACTGGGAGGTTTATAGTTCCTCACTGCTAGTTACAGCTGGTCTTTAGTTATTAATATTCCTGGATGTTTAAAGCAGGAAAATTGCAGCAATAATTTAGATTGCTTTTTTATTTCAAATTGTACCTCTGAAGGCAAGTTAACACAAAGCAAATGAAAATGTGAAACCAGAATGCAATCCATAGGTATTAAGAATTCTTTTTTTAAAATGGGAACAAAGCAGTATCTGGGTTCATTTAAAAAAGCCTCATGTCATCTCCATATATATTAACTAGATGCTTCTTCTCACCAAATTTGAAACTTTGATGTGCAGACAGTTCTTAAGGATCTCAGCAAATGGTTCCATGGCAATTACAACTAAAAATTGAGACAGAGGGCAACTCGGATGAGTATCTCTTAAGAAATGAATTGGGAAAGAGTTTAAATTATTGACATGTACAATTGCCTTTGCATATAAATTTTGAATTACATTCACAGATTTAGATCCAAATCCTTGTTTGATTTAGTAATTTCAACAAAAAACTCAATTCCAAACTATTGAATGCCTTCATGGTGTTTAGGGTAATAATGACAGTAATTGTTACCTGATTAATTATATCATAAACTCATTGTACACAACCTGATTTTTGTCTGCCCAGCACAAAGCTAAACTGATCTGTGAATGTGTATTCTGAGATGGAACCTTTAATTTCTCTGCTATTATTGATGCAAGCAGTTTATAGTATATATTTAGTAAGGAAATTGGGCTGTAGTGGGTCACCTCAAGGCTTCAAGATTGCTATAATTTGTGCTAAGTCCCATGAGTTGAAGATGCATCTTCCTTCCAATGTATCACTGAACACCACAGTCAAGTGAGGAGTTAAAATCTTCTGAAACACCTTGCAAAATTCACCACCAAACCCATCAGGGTCAGGAGACTTGCCATTTTTAAATCTTTTAATTGCAGCATTGACTTTTTCCAGAGTAACTGGGCTGTTTAACATCTCTCTGTGTTCCTTGCTGACTGATTTGATTGGTAAAGAGAGCTCAGAGGCTAGTTTAGCACTTTTACTGTTTTATGCTGTCTGAATAGGGGGTCAATTTGAGTCTCTTTTTCTCCGTTTTTTTTTAATATACAGATTCACATATAAAACTAAAAGTTTTAATGTATCTTACTTCATGCCATTAAGTATATCTGGGTGAGCATTATCTATGAAGTAATTGTCAATATCTGTGCTAATCTCGGAGATAAGTAATTAGCTTGCTAACAAGATTATATTTAGTCTCCACATATGTGCTCTGTACCCTGCACTATTCCATATCCAGTTTAGTAAGAGAGGAACATGGTTTGATATCCAGGGCACTCCTATGGAAATTTTCTCCACCTCTGTGCATATAGAGGGAGAGGCCAAACATGGTCCTTTGGGGGGTATGAATTAAATCTTGCTGAGAAATAAGTATAATCTCTATGAAACAAGTATTCTTCCCTTCAGACATCAAACAAATGATGAGAAATTAGCCCCAATAGACTGCTGCTTAACTTGGGCTGTTTATGCTGTTGTTCTGTCCTGCCTGATGTCTACGATCACGTTAGACTCATCCCCCAGCAACAATTCCCCCTCAGCAAAATCATCTAGCTGAAAGAACATACAAGTATAAAACATTTTTGACCTTGTGTAGGAGCATAATAGGAACAAATTATGAGCATCTGGCCTGGTAGGATGCCCTTTGCACATAGAAATCACCCATCTGCTTTCTGAAGGGTCCCAGTATCTTCAAAAGGTAAACCTACAGCCAGAAGGGTTGCTGTTCTTCTTGTCTTAGATGATCCACCTGTGCAGAACTATTTGCACAAGCAACTATGAGATAATACATTCTGGTTCTGTGCCTGTGAGTCTCCTGCAATAGGGTTAAGTCTGGGTGGTTAGATTTAATTATCTATAATACTTTCCATCTCTTTTGTGGGGAACCCTGCCCATTAACATTTAATGACGATATCATAACAACAAACATGTCCACCAATGACTATAACCAAGAAGATAGCCCCAAGTTAGGGAACCTAACCAGTTGCTGGAGGTCCTATTACCAGACATACTGGTTAGCTGTCCTCAGGGGATGGTGGGAGGATTGAATTAAATCTGGCAATAAAAAAACACACAACCATTTTCAGCATCCCAGGATTACCCAATACAGGAGTAAGAATGTGGCTCCAATTAGACACCCTTCCTCTTCCTTTTCATTGAAGCTGGTTCCCATCTGGGGT
Source organism: Ctenosaura bakeri (assembly GCA_948474755.1). Taxonomy (NCBI): domain Eukaryota; kingdom Metazoa; phylum Chordata; class Lepidosauria; order Squamata; family Iguanidae; genus Ctenosaura; species Ctenosaura bakeri. The sequence goes on along the minus strand of CAOLHI010002715.1, from coordinate 181,637 downwards.
CACGTTCCTTGATGCCACTTGTTTCATGGGGTTTGTGTGCTAACATCTCTTCAAACTCTTTTGGAGATGAAATATTTAAGCCTTTGCATATTGTTATTGTCTGAGATGTGGCAGACATCTTTAAGGTTTTTCCATCCTTATCTATTATGATTTTGAAGGGAAGTCTCCATTGATAGTGAATGCCTTCTTTATGAAGCTGCTGAGTGAACAGATAGAATTCTTTGTGGCATTTAAGAGTACCAGCAGAGATGTCCTGGCATACTTGTACGTCCACATCTTTATACTGTAGATTAAGCAAAGCATTAAGCATTTTTAAAACTTGTATTTTACTAGGATAGCTTGCAAATTACACAATCACATCTCTTGCTCTGTCTTGCAATTGTGACTTGGGTTTTGCATTTGGCAAGTGATGTGTGTGCCCCAAGTGTTTTGCCAGCCTCGGATCCACACACATTTAGGTTAGCCATACTACAATCAATTTAGCAACATCTTAATTTCTCTCCCTTTGTTTAGAAATTCCACAAAAGCCTGCGACCTCTATTCTTTTGGTTCTCAAGCTTAGTCTCTGGTAGATCTAAATATTCATGGAGCTGATTAAGCATTCATGCTTTAAGCTTAAATCTAAAGCTTCCAACGCTGTGATTTCTATTTTTGGAAATGCTGGCTGTAAGTTTTTAAATTTAAGAACTAAAATATCATTCATTTTTTTAAAAAAAATGTCTGTCCTTTGCTCTTTAATGATTTCACATAAATCATTATGTGAATAATTTCACATAAATAATTTTAGGATCTGTTGTTCCCACTACGGCGTTGTTGTTGCCTGAGCTATCACACACCCTATTTTCTTCTTCCACTTGTGAAGAGAGCTCAGTGTCAGTGGATTCTTTAGGTGGGAAATAGCTAGTAAGAGTGTGGTTCACATTCCCAGGTGCTGTTTGAGTCATTCCCCAAAATAAACCAGCAAAAAAATATTAAGTTTGCTGCTCACTTTGCAGGGCTAAGATGCTAAATACCTTGGGTGTTTCCCAGAGCAAGAAAACTAAGCAACTATTTCAACTTGTGCCAAGCCACCCCCCACCCCCAATACAGGATTCTTGAAGCTATCTTGTCACTTGGCCAAATGGTAGCATGAGCCCCAGGGACGTTGGTGATCTCTTTCCCAAGGAAGAAACATCAGGGAACAAAAATACTCATGTTACTTATCCTTTCAAAGCAGGAACATATTGTCTATTCGTTTAAGCCTAACTAGGAAGGACAGAAAAAGGGCCAAACAAGACATTAAGGATAAATGTGTATTTCTTCCATTTAAAACTCTTTTTCTTCTACAGATGGGATTTCCTGAATGATATTTGCTGTGACAATCAGAGGTCAGTCCAAGTTAAGCCCTTCATTACCTTTCAAGGCCAATCAGAAAACTGAACATGCTAAAGGCAGGATATCTTGTTGAAGAAAAACATTTGCTATGAAAAATAGTTGTGTTCTACCACTTGAAGAAGAAACTCTTCTAAAAATGTACTAAACATATCGTTTCATTTGACTGTGGGGATATAAGGATGAACATGTCTGTTTGGTGTCACATCAAGGTCACAGTAAAAGACTTGAGAAAGTAGGGATACATCATTTTACCAAAAAAATTGTGTGTGGGGGGTGAAGCCCCACAAACTGTTCCTTAAGCTTTGTCCCCAGCTGTATTTCTTAATAACAATCCTGCTAACATAGATGTAGGAATGGGTTTTACTGAAGAAATAATACAGGGGGAGGAAGAAGAACAGGAGGTAATGTGAAGATAGCCAAGCATTGCAAGACAGAGGTAGATCCAGACTAATTAGCTTAACTTAGGTTGCAATGAAATCAATAGGATACAGTTATGACCCAATAGGACAAGTTAGTCATGCCCAATGTCCCATTGATTTCACTGGCATCTAAGGGCAAATAGCTTTGTTTGGATTCAATCTAATGTCTTTGATTATGCAAAATGCCTCCTCTCCTACCCGCCAACCCCACCTTTCTCTCTAAGTCTCTGTATATTCTGGCACTTGGTGTAGACAATAGGATACTGAATAATGGCCTTTCCTGGCCAGCGATTACGCTAAGCTTCTGGAATTTGTGTAATACCATGACTTGGGTGAGGGCTTAAATATTTGCAGTTTGAACACTGAAAGGAGAGAGAGAGAGAGAACACAGTGTTTAAGTGTAGATCTTGCTGGAAATGGTTGCCAAGACATTTCTATCTGGCAGAAGCAGCTTGTTAACATACTGAGGTGCTGAGCTGATGTTGCTTTCTTTGGAACTTATACTACCTGCGCCCATGTGCTCTGCTTAGCCTGCAGATGTTGGAATGGACCATTTGCTGCAAAAGAAACCCATCAGTCTCCATCAGTTTCTCATCCTAATGAAACAAAGCTGTTTCTGTGACTTTCTGATGCTCGGGGACATGGGGACTACAAAGTGGAGTAAAGGACACCTTTCGCCTATGTAGGAGTGCACTTGCTTCCATCAGTAACATGACTGCTCCTCCCCACCCCCAGACCACAGGCTGTCTGGCGTTAGGGAAGTGTGACATCATCAGGTCATAGTTGCCTGAGAGGCCATGACAAATGTTCATTTATTAAATTTTGAAATTACTTTTCTAAAAGGAATAACTAGAGGAGAGTCCCATCCCCCATACAAACTAAGGAAGGTTATCATGGTTGTAAAAGACAGTTTGAACGGTCCTTCTGCATCCATGTTGCAGTTCATTTGGGTGCCTATTCCACAGTTTATTTTACAGAAGTTCCCTGCAGAGCTGTGAAATATCACACTAAGACAGTACTGCCCTTTTTCCCCCTAGCATTTAAAATAAGAGGGAACCTTATCAGACTGGAATGGGAGGAATAACTATAGCATCAGCTCTACCCATTTGACTGGCTGGCTGGCCCCTCCTGAAACTGCAAACCCCAGGATTCCAGAGGATGTTGAAAGTGGAATCATCGCTCTATAACAGGCTAGTGCGGAAATGGCCTAAGACTGGTAACTATCACCCCTTCCATCCGAAGCTATCCAATCTTTCTTGTCTCACTTTCTGATAGCCTTGTATGGTTCTTAAGAGTGTTTAATTTCTCATATGTTTGTCAATTCAAATAAAATTCTTTGTCTAAGTTTAACTGGAGTCCTCTCTACAATTAGTACTGGTATACACAGGTGAAAAGATCCTGCCATTACCCTCCTCTTGCAGGCCTCCTTTGAGCTATAATTTCCCCAAATTCTAAGGAGATACTGTTATTGTGGGTGGAGCCCAATGTCCTGCACCTCTTAGGGTAACAAAACAGCAGTCAGCTTCTTCCCAAGTGACAAAGACTTCTGTCGATCACTGCATCTGCTTCCTTGTAAGTGAGGGTAGGAGAATTCAGTGTGTAGCACTGCAACTATGCTGCTTACACATCCATAAAGCCCCTACAAGATTCTATCCCTTGTACATTTTTACTAGCATTCTGTATATATAAAACAGTGGTGTTAATTTTTCTTAAGATTATGGCCAGGTGGTAAAATGCCCTAGTATTGGAAAGCAATACTGGAAGCTAGGCTTTTGCAGATTCTTATCTGTTTGTATGTATATGTTGCAGCATCACCCCCATAACAGCCCCAGTTATTAAGGCTATTGCTGACCTTAAAAAGAGGCCCTACATCAGAAACTGCTGAATGATCACTTGTCTCAAGTGGTAAATCAGATTCATATTTACAAAAATCTGCTTAGGAAAGAGAATTACCTGAAATATTGTTAGTTTGTTTCCCAAATTTAGTATTTCCTATTAATGTTAGTTCAGCTGCCATTCAAACAACAGTTCCCCAGGCATCTGAATAATATGAATTAATCAGTTGTAATGTTTTAAAGAAATCGACAGCAATTGTTGGTTATAATGGATGAGATACACTTAAAGAATCAACTTTAACTCATTTTTTTTTATAACTGAAGTTCTTTGAATTAATCAAAAGTGTACAACACGCTTTATGTATAGCTTCAAGGAATTTGTTTCCAGAAGATATTGAACAAAAATATAGCAACTTGCCACTACCCAGCCTCCAGAAAATACAAATCAGAGTTGACTATACACCATTACTAAAATAAAAGAGAACGAGAAAAACACAGATAAATGGCTCTGGTTACCAAATGAACTCTGAGAAGATTTTTCAACAAATCTTAATACTCCCACGATTGTAGTATTATGCAGAAAAAATAATAAACATTTTTATATTGATTCAAACAACACAAACAGATGAAGCTCAAGGTAGGTAGTAGAGTTTCTGAGCAGAAAGTCATCACCCACAACTGAGGAAAGGTAGGAAAGCACAAACACTGAGGTTAGAAGGTCCAAGGAGAAGGCTTTCAGCTCTGGGCAGATGAGTTGATGAGATCAAGAGTGCTGCAAACCGAGCAACAAAAGAAACAGCTGAACTAGAATTCGTCAAGACCTTCCATACTATCTCCTGTGGCTTGAACAGAGAAAAAAAAGCTTTTTATTTCAGTAGATCCAAAATCCTGCACAAAGGAGACAAAGCATAACACTCCACCTGTGTGTATTCCATGTCCTGTCTTTGCCCTGGCAGCTGTTAAGCCCTGAGTGGGGCCTCTGCTGCTGCTGCTTATTGATGGGGAGAGGAGGGAAGGGGAGATAACTGAGATGAGGAAGCAGCAGCTGGTCTGGGGGGGGGGTACTCAATGGTGGAACATGCCCTCCTTTTCCTTCCCCTCAGAGCTCAGACCAGTCATATCTTTGTTGTCTGAATTGTCTCTTCCTTCTTCCTCCTTCTTGCCCCCCTTGATAAACAACAGCAGTGGCAACCTCTCCCAGGGCTAGTTTTGTATAAGCCACAAAGTGCTAGAGTATAGTTTGCCACACCGTGACCAAAAACAAACATACACATTCGTAAGCCACACTCGTGTATACATGTGCTGTACAACTGACAGAATGCCAACCAAGATGTATTCATCAGTGCATCCAAGCAGGGATGTCAGCATTACCACCTATTTTTTTTATTCACTTCATGACAATTTAGACATTTTTTTTCTGCCTAAATTTTTTCCCATCCAGATTTTTCCCTTCTGTTTCCTCTCTCTCTTCTGATTATCAGTTTCCACTGACAATCATTCACTTATCCCTATTCAGTTAGCAGAAATTCAGTCAAATATCTATATCTATATCTATATCTACATGTATAGAAAGTAACACTCTGAGAGTAATACTGTAGTATATTGATATTGCTGGAAGAGACCCAGCATATTACCAGTCCTGACTGCTTTAAAAAAGCAGTCAAGACTGTTCTCTTCCGACAGGCCTTCCCAGACTTGTGCTCCATCACCTCCCACCAACTGTCCTCTTGTTCTTAATAGTTAATGTGTTTTAGGGGGTTTTAGATGGGTTGGTGGGTGGGGAGGATGGGTTATGTTTTAATTGCTTTTAATGTATTTGATGTACTGTTGTAGTACCACCTCGATCCGTCGGGAGAGGCGGGACATTATTATTATTATTATTATTATTATTATTATTATTATTATTATTATTGCAGGAAAACTGAAGAGAGATTTTTGGAAAACATCCCAGTGCAATAAAGGTATCTGAATCATGAATTCCAAAGGTTAACAGTTCAGGATCACATTGTTATTGCACAATAACAGCAAACCATGATGATGATGATGATGATGATGATGATGATGGTGGTCACAAAATGTCTAAAAAGGGAGTCAAGACTGCATAGAAAACAGGACAGGAAACACAGGCCATTTCCGCACTCCACTGTTATAATGCTGTTATGCCATTTTCAACAGCCTGTGGAATTCTGGGATTTGCAGTTCACTGAGGCCAAAGAGCTCTCTGGATGAGAATTCTAAAGGCTCCTCCCTAAACTGCAAACCCCAGGATTCCATAGGATGTTGAAAGCAGAATAATATTACTGTAACAGTATAGTGGAGAAATGGCCACAGATATTCTTTTGGGAAGTCTTGCTCTCCCTGACCATTCACTGGAAATAGTCTGAAATATCTCTGTTGAAGATTTCTTTGGGAATCCTAAGGGAAGGACAACAAGACACACTCACACTACACTCAATATCCAGTCCTCTCACAACAAAATGGAATGAGACATTCTCACTCAAACTGGTTACTTAACCATAGGGGGAAAGAGGAACTTTAATGGATTATTTTCAGCACACACACACACACAAATCAAATGCCTGAAAACTCCACAGCACAACAACACCAGGAGAACCATGATATTGTGCAACAAGGCTGATGTAGAGGTGGGATAAATCACAATAATGTTATACCAGAATAATGGTATAACAGCGTCATGTGATAAGCAGGTTCCTAACTCTGCCAAAACAGGGCTGTTTGATTTCACTGGACAGGTTCTGAATAGATTTCAAGGGAAGAGATTTTATGGCTGAAATGTATGACCTTCTTTTACAATGCTTGGCTCCCTGCTTCTTAACCTCTCTTGGAGGGTGGAAGACTCCGCTCTTTCCCTCCATGAAAACATTCTAGCTGTAACATCCAAAACCAAAGATATGGACCTGCGGACTTTTGTGACTCCAGCAATGTCACTTTTTGTTTTCTTATTGAATTCATTTTGGCCTGATGAGGAAGTCAGTGAGCCTCAAAAGCCAGCATAACATTTTTGTGCCTTCTGGTTGCCCTAAAAAAGATACATCAACGTCTGTTTTGGATTTTGTTTAATGGTTAGCATGAATACTCCTGCAGTCTTCTGCCTACTCAGGAACCTCTACATGCATTTGATGAAGTGGGCTGCAGTCCATGAAAGGTTATGCATAATGCCTTCAAATTACACAATTATAGCAATATGATGCTGCTTCAACTGCCATGGCTGTATCCTAAGAATCTTGTGGTTTATAGTTTGGCCAGAGGCGCTAGAGGAGCGTTCTGGCTGAGAATTATAAATGCCCCTCCCTCAGCTGCAAATTCCATACTCCATAGGGTGAAGCCATTTCAGTTAAAGTGGAATAATGGTACTATAACTGTGTGCAAAAAACCTTCTTACAGATGCCACTGAACTTTTTGTTTTTAACAACAATTGTGTTTCACTTTGTAACAGTCTAGCACTTCTCATCACATCATCTCTCCCCACCCCATTTTCCTATCAGATAAGTTTGCCTTCATTTGCCTTCAGCCCTCCTAACTAGCTGACACATACCACAGAGAGATGAGATGCCGAGGCTTCAGTCCTATTTTCAACACACACTGGATTCACTGCCAAGCGCTAGTGTAAAGCAGTCTGCCCCTGAGACAGTCCGAAATTCTCTTGCCAAGCTATCTAATTTCTGAAGGACAGCAGGAGCCTGTTTTTTGTTCCTAAACCAGATTTTCCTATAAATCACTCCTGGAAAATTAGCTTTTAGTTACATACTGAAAGACACAGAGAGTCATAATTTCCCATCAGTGGTTATCAAAATGCAGAGTATTAAGGAACTGACAAAGCCACTGCTGAGTATTCCTTGCCTCAGAAAAACCTATAAAATTTATGGGGGCCCCATAAGATGACAGGTAACTTGAAGGTACATACACAATTATCCATAAGGAACTATACATTTTGACCAGAAATAGGAATAAGCAAACAGCAAACTTCTGCAATAAGCAGTCAATGTCCATGGTGAATTGGAGAGCACTTCCAGATACAGAGAGGTCAGGAGTGTTGGCAATCATTGCTATTCCATTATTTTTTATTATTATTATTTATTTGTATCCCGCTTTTCCATATGGATCGAGGCGGCAAACAACTTACAAATAGCATGTATTTCAAAACATTTTCTATACATTTCTATACATGCCCCCAACAAGCTGGGTACTCATTTTACCGACCTGTGAAAGGGTGGAAGGCTGAGTCAACCTTGGAGCCGGGCACGATTGAACTCACAACCTTGTGGCTTGCAGTACTGGCATTTAACCACTGCGCCACCAGGCACAGATGAATTCCCATCAACTGTCTCCTCATCAGTGGGTCTAGTACTTTTTTGGTTTGTTTTTGTTATTCTTGTTGTGTGCCTTCAAGTCATTTCCAACTTATGACTTTTTTCATGGGTTTTTTTGTAAGATTTATTATCATGTTATCATGGTTTGTTTGTTTTTTGCAAGATTTGTTGAGGGGGGTTGCCTTTGCCTCCCTCTGAGGCTTAGAGAATGTGACCTGCCCAAGGTCACCCACTGGGTTTCCATGCCTGAATGGGGAGTCAAACTCTGGGTTCCAGAGTCATAGACTAAAATTCAAACCACTATACCATGCTGGCTCTCATGTTTTGGTCTGTACATCTCACTATATAAACAGTATCTAACACTGAATGCTATGATGGTTTCACCATAAATTGGAGTCAACTTGAAGCACATGCCAACAACAACAAGAACAAAAATAATAGCTCTATTTTATTTTAAGTCATGTTGTCACCTGCCTTGGGTCCTGCACTGCAAGAAAGGGAGGGTATCAAAGAAAATAAAACAGTTTTTATAATGCCAGAAAATTTAAATAACATTTAAAAAAATTTAAATAACATTTTAAAAACATATATTTATATTTAAATGTCAGATTTAAATCTTCAGGTTCCCTCCATAGAGATAGGCAGCCTTGTGCCCCTCCTGATGTTTTGGATTACAGCTTCCAGAATCCTTAGCCATTCAGCCACATTGGCTAGGGTTTCTAGGAGTTGTCAGAAACATAGAATCATAGAATAATAGAGATGAAAGAGACCACGGGGCCATCTAGTCCAACTCCCTGCCATGCAGGAACACACATCAAAGTGCTCCCACCAGATGGTCATCCAGCCTCTGTTTAAAAACCTCCAAAGAAGGAGACTCCATCACATTCTGAAGCAGCATATTCCACTGCTGGACAACTCCGACCATCAAGAAATTCTTCGTGAGGTTCAGGTGGACTCTCTTTTCTTGTATTTTGAATCTATTGCTCCTTGTCCTAGTCTCTGGAGCAGTGGAAAACAATCCTGTTTCTTCATCAATATGACATCCTTTCAAATATTTAAACACAGCTATCATGTCCCCTCTCAACCTTCTCTTCTGTAGACTAAACATACCCATTCTTTTTTTTTAAAGAAAACCTAAACACACATATAGAGATCCATCCTCCTCAAAATATCAGGAAAAAAGGTGTTGATGACTGACCATGAGGGATTTGGAAAAAGAATTGTGCTTAATTTCACACTTGTTTATGTTTAATCCACTGCATGAATGAAATGTATTGAGATGCAGACTCAAGCTAGACCTGGAGAAGGATGAACACGGAGTGGGAATTTCAGATGGAGTGTACAAGGAAAAACTAAGTACTTGCAGCACTAGGAGGCAACCCAGATTGCCTATCCTTGGCCCCATTTGATTCTCATTTTCTCACCCTAGAGCCAGATCTCCCAGATAGGAGATCATGGAAGAAGTCCAGACATTTTTCTAAATTTCATTCTGAGCTTAATTACTCCCAAGTGAAAATTTGGTTGTGGACTTCTGTGCCTGGTTGGTGGGTTGTTAATGTAATCTGCATTCAAAACTGGCTTTTAAAAGGTTATCTGTGATGTCACCTACAAATTACATTGCTTTCCCATTTTTGCCTGGAGTCTGTGGCTTGATAAATGAACCCCGCTCTCTTTCATGTTTCAGCCAAAGCCAGCGTAAATAGGGAGTGGCACTGCAGTGCAGAACACTAGGAGACCATAAAGTGTGCTGATAATCTTTGGAATGTTTAGTGAGTCACCACCTAGTCCTGTTTATGTCAGGTTTTGTACCATTACCTAACATGTTATGCTTTGGGGGGGGAGCTAAAATAAGCAACTGCTGCTCAGAAACATTTTGGACCCAGTCCCAACCACAGTCTCTGACCTTTCCCCTCTAAGTTCATCAATTAGAATTAGTGATATGAAATATTTGGACACAAAGACCTAGAAGAAACTTTCTAACACAATCCAGTACCACCCTGGCACCTTCCATACCAACCTCTAGAGGTAGCTTCCTAGTCCTCCAGAGATTATTTTGAGGGGGCCTGGGGGAGAGCTGTGGGGAGGGCATAATCTCTTCTGAAAATCAGTGACAGAAGCAATTATATGAAGTGGAATTATGTTACTTGGAATGAGAAAGTTGGATCCTGGACAAACAAAATAATAGATCTTCATCTTGTGACAAGGATAGATTGGCTTGTGAGGAGAAAGAGATGGGAACAGCAACCTTGTGCAAGCCTGACCTTGAAGTAGGAAGGGTAAAAATTGTCAATGGGAAGGTAACTCCAGCTTCCAAGCCCTCTACTGCCCACGCTTGTCACAGCAGAAGCCTTTTTGTCCTTTCTTATTTCTGTTCTGCGGGTTGTTTTCCTCCCTCTCCCCATCTCTCCCTTTTTCTTTCTTCAACCCCCCTCTTCCACTGGTCTCTGTGGAACTGAAATTCCCTATACCAGCTCCAGACCTTAGATCTTAAACTCTGTCTGGCTCCAGGACTGGTGTAGGTCACATTTTGGTAAACTACAGCAAGGTTGCCAGAGTGAAAATTGGAGAGGGCTCCTGTACCTTTAATGTTTGGGTTAGAAGGACAAATTTCAGCAAGTACCACTTATTACTTCTCTACCATGTTTTTGACACCTGCCAGAAACCACAGCCAATATGGCCAAATGGCTAAGGCTTCTGAAAGTTGTACTCCAAATATGTGGAAGGCACTAGGTTGCTTACCTCCATGGAGGGAACTTGAAGATGAAATTCTGGCATTTAAATTTAAATGTATCTTTAAATGCTATTTAAATATATTGGCATTGGAAACAAAATCTGCTGATGTTCTCCATTTTATACAATCATTAAAGGTACAGATGCCCTCTCCAGTTTTTACTCTGGCAACCCTAGAACCAAGGGGCATTGGGAGTGCCGTGCTTCACAGCTAAGAGCCAGCATGATGTAGTGGTTTGAGCGCTCAACTACCACCCTGAAGACCAGGATTTGATCCCACCCCTCAGCCATGGAAACCCACTGGGTGACCTTGGGCATGTCACACAGTCCCAAAAAACCCCATGATAGTTTTCACCAGAGGGTCACCATGAGGCAGAAATGGCTTGAAGGCATGCAACAACAATTATTTTTATGGTACCTTCAGGAGTAGAGTGACGCTGGCAGAGGCTGCTACTGTTGCACTTTGGGAGTCCTTTGGTGGCAGACGTTTTCCAGCTACAGAGAGGGAAGGCCATGATATCCCAGCATCTTCCCAGAAGCAAGAAGATTGGACCTTTCCCCTCAAACTGGAATTAAAAAGACATTCTTCCCCTGATTGCCCTTTTATTACTGTGTTAATTACACCATCTCTTTTTATTTATTTCTCCTCTACTGCTGCTACCATTGTGGTCTCAGGTATACTTACCTGAACACTGAGAAAACTCAGCTTTTGGACTACAGCTCCCAGACATGACTGAGTTATGAGCACTGCCTTGAACCAGTGGGACTTCACAGTGAGGACTGCTAGTACTGGGCTGCAGATCCCATTGTTTTTTAACCCCATGAGTTCCAATTAATCTTGGCTATTCCATATAGACTACTATACATATTTCATTTGGGGATATTGAAATTGTGCAGAATTGCTTTGCTTGCAGTTTATTATTCTAAGCTCGCTACGTTATAACACAATGCCACCTTGTGGTGCTCTACTGAAATTTGTTTATATAGTACATTACAAGTGTAATCTCAAGGCATGTTTACTTGGGACCAAGTCCTGCTGAGTTCAATCGCACTTATTGTCAAGTAAGCATGGAAGCCGTGTAAGAGGGTACCTTTAATAATAAATTCCCTCCTACATCAAAGTGTCTTTGGACAGCTTTTTTTTTTTTTGGCCATGTTGTCAGAGCATATTAAATTAGATGTCATCACTTTCAGATAAATCTACTCTGACAAGTGAGGTTGCTAGAATGTAAACTGGAGAATGTTCGCATATCTTTCATGGTTATGTAGAAGAGAGAATTTCAGCAGGTGTTGTCTGCTCCTCAGCCTGGTAAGAAACAACACTGGCTGAAATTCCTTCTTACACACAACCGAGCCCTCTTCAGTCGCCAGTTAGGCAACCCCATGATAGAAGATATGTTAAGCCTCAACTTAAACTTTTCTATGGGAGAGACTTTGCCTGTTACCCTACCTACCATAAAAATATTCAGATGTATATTCATTTAATTTGTCCCTTCACTATTTGAGCTAATGGATATATATGCAGTTAAAGGAGTTTAGGTGGGAAACAAAATCAGTAAGTAGAAGCACTGGCTTTTGGCACAATTGTAACAGAGACGTATCTACACAACTTGCAGTCTATCAGCTGAACACAGCCCACCACCAGAACTCATATATTGTTAACTATAGATTTGCAGTATGGGTGGCTATAATGGTAGAGCTGTTCTAAGGAGGAGGCCTATCAGCAAGAGGTGACTTTTTGCTTTGGTGGCCAACTGCAGTCATTTAGGGACATGGGGGCAGGGGGGGATTCGCACTGGGAGGCAATGTTTTGGGGGCATCCCAGCCTGTAGCCCCACCCCTGCGCACAGTGGCCCTGCCCCTCATGCTGTAGCCCTGTCCCCCCCACCCCCCTCCACACACTCCAAGCTGGCCAGCTGGCAGTGATGCAGTGGTAAATTTTGAAGGGGGAGCCCTCACTGCAACAGTCTCTATAGCAACACCTCCATGGAAAGTCCAAATGTGCAAGTAGCTATGTTGATCTAAAACAAAGGTGGGAGCTGAGGATAATTCAGCTGACCTACCTGCTGAGTGTACTTGCCTGTCAGTCCTCCCATTTAACTCAGCTATGTCACTTCTGTTTGCCATCCTGCCTGACATGTGGCCAAAAACACAGGCATTTTGGGAGGCTGGGGTTTCTGGGTGGGTTCTGGGGTGCATAGGAGCATGTTTTATGTGAATTTTGGGGTCTTTGGCTTAAGTTTTCATGCAAAAATCACCTGAAAACAGTGCACACAATTTGGGCATTCAGGGACTTGGTGGGGCTGCAAGAGAGGTATTCAGGGCTACATGCAACCAGTGGGACATCTTTTCCCCATCCCCACCCTAACACAATTTTAGCTGTTTTCATTTCCACCAGGAATCAATCATTTTGTAATTCCCCCCTTGAATATGATTATGATGGTGATTTGTTCATTTGTATAAGTGCTACTCAAAGCTGTGGTCCTTGAGCTGCTGGTTGCAAGTTTACTGGAAACAAAGAAATAACTGTAGCCAATGGGCACAAAGATAGTGCCAGGCCCTGGCATGCTGAAAAATAATCACAGAGTCTGGGAAGCACAAATTGATATCCCACTTCTCCTCAACAGTGTGACTCAAGCCATCTTACAAAAATGTTTAAAAAAACAAAAACAAAAGCTTAAAAGCATATGTTATGGTGTGCTTCAAGTCATTACTGGCTTATGGCAACCCTAAGGCAAATCTATCATGGAGTTTTCCTGGCCAGATTTGCAGTTGCATAGGGACATGGGGGGGGATTCATCCCATGTGGCAATGTACCTGGGGTGTCCTGGCCTGTAGCCACGCCTTCACGCACCCTGGTCAGGCCCTCACACACCACAGCCATACCCCCGTGCACAGTGACCATACCCCTCATGCTGTAGCCCTGCCCCCCTCCACACACTCCAAGCTCTGCCCACTGAAGATTTGTTCAGAGGGGGTTTGCCTTTGCCCTCTTCTGAGACTGAGAGAGTGTGACTTGCTCAAGGTCACACTCAGTAGGTGTGTGCCCAGTGGATTCCCATGGGGGATTTGAACCCCGGTCTCCAGAGCTGTAATCCAGTACTCAGACCACTACACCACACTGGCTGTCTACAAAGCATCTGTACAAACACATAAGTAAAAACACAAAAACATTATTGCTAAAATGCAATAATGCAATCAACTAGGGATGGGCCAACTGAATCCTCAAATCTTGGGCAAGGATTTGACATTTGTGAATCCAAATCCCTGTGCCAAAATAGGCAAGCTGAATCTTTCAAATCCACCAACCAAATAGTCTGTTGGAGACCAGGACACCTGAAAACCTGGGAGACCGGGATGCCTGAAAACCTGGGAGACTGGGATGCCTGAAAACCTGAGTGACCAGACACACAAGGGGAAATGGCAAGTAGATGAGTTTTTCCTTTGGAGTAATAATGGCCTTTGCTAACAATTTCAGAAATTACATCTAGGGTTGTATTCTAAGACTTTTAAGTTGAACATCTAATATTTAAGTTCAGCACTTGACTGGAAGGTACAGGCTTGAGATTTCAAGGACAGCTGAAACATTCCTTTGCATAGCTCCCTTGCAAACCTCTTTCAGCCACAATTCTGGGCTTTAAAGTTTCACAAAGTGTCACAGCCTTCTCTGCCAAAGTGTGCTGGAGCATCATCAAACTACAAACCCCAGTATGCCAATAAGGAGCTATGCAAAGAAAATCTAGTTTTGACCTGGATTATCTCTATACTGTAGTATGTGGATTTGTTTACACAGGTGGGAAAATGTGGGATTAATCCACATTTTCCTGCCTGTGTAGAAAGGGCCTTCATGTCATTTTCAATCTGGGGAGATCCTGAGGCAAAACTAGGACAATTGTCCTGGCCAGATTTCTTCAGAGGGAGGTTTGCCTTTGCCTAGGCTTTTGCTAAGGCTGAGAGAGTGTATCTTGCTCAAGATTATCTTTCTTTTCCTTGCTTTTTAAACTCTTTTTGAAAAAAGGATTCAAAAGATTTGAGATTTGTGAGATTTATGGATTCCCAGAACCTTCCAGGGATTCAGATCCAGAAAATTCTGGATTTGTCCCTAAAATAAACTTTAACAAAGCAGCCTGTTTTTAAAATCTCTTACAGAAAATTACAAAAAAGCCTGCTGAAAGAAAAACATTTTCATTTGCCAACAGAAGGACATCGAAGAGGAAGCCATCCTAGTTTTACAAAGGAAGATTGCCAGAGCCTGGGAGCAGCCACTAAAAAGGTCTCCTATGCTACCATCAAAAATGCCTGTGAAAATAATGGAAATAAGGCCCTTTCCACATGAGGCGAGTGAATTGCTCCGTGGCATTACTTACTGGTTCTTCTTGGGTCCGAAGTAACACAGACTTTCCCTTGAGCCCTTCCGCAGGGCTCCTCCATTAGTCCAGGGTGAACTGAAGCAGTGCAAGGTCTTTAGATCCGCACTGCTCTGGCTGAAAATGGCAGCTTCCTGTGTCTTCGTGGGTGCAGACCAACTGGTGACGCTGGCCACACCCACAGCCCACCCTCTGCTATTGCAGGCTCGCATTGGTGCGAGCCTGCGCATCTGCATAGGTAAGTAGGAAAGCAATGGTGCATTCTAGAAAATTGAATGACCGGATTTTTCCAGTCTTTCCTTAGTGCGCTGGAGGACCACCTGAGGGCAGTTTGGATAGGACTAAGGTGCGGAACTTGGTTAAATAGTCTGCACCTAGTCCAATCCAAGGTGTGGACGACCTCCGTGCCGGGACTCCTTGGTCCGTTTTAACATCCACGTGCGGAAAGGGCCTAAGAGAAAGACCTGCCCTGAATACCTTAGAGCCCAGGCAGATTCTTATAAGAATATAAGAGTTCTACAGAGAGCCAGCAGACTTTATAAATCATAACAAGCAGATTGAATTCTTCTTAGAAATGGACCAACAGACAGTAGAGTTGTTGGAGCAAGGGAATGTTCCACCCCAGTTAACAATCTGTCTGCAGCACTCTGGCCAAATGGAGTCCCTGAGCACTCTTCAAAGGCAGTGCCATATATAGGGTTCATTACAACAATCCAAAATAGGATGTAATTAAAGCATGTATCACCATGGCCAGCTTAGACATTTCTAGGAAACAATTCAGCTGGCCCAGTAGCTCTAACTGTGCAAATGCACTCCTGGCCACTGTGGAAACCTGAGCCTCCAGTAGGACTGCAAGTTCAGGATTATCCCAGGACTCAAGGTTTCCAAGCCAAAACCTGAGACCTACGAACAGTTCCTGGTGATGTCATTAAACATTGTGCATTTAGTACCAACTCACAGCTGCTCACAGTTTGTCATTCAAACATACACATTTTCCTGTTTGGAAAGTAGGTGACAAATGCTAGGTAAAGGGGCTGTTACTACATCAAGATAAAATGAAGCAACTATTCCTTCTGATTTTCTTAGGGAGATGGGATAGCGAAGATTGAATCTAGCCTACACAATTCTAGACAGAGCAGAGAGTGAGTTTTCACACTGGAAGGACTGAGGGAAAAGGAGAACTAAGGCCCTTTCTGCAACTTACCTTTTCTCGGCGCTGGGGTGTGGGGATCACACGAGCAGCCTCTTGTGAGAGGCTTTCACATCCCTGCTGCTTGGCTCCACAGCTGCTACCTGCCAGCTGGCAGACAATACGACAGCTCCGACTCTTCCTTCTGCAGCGCAGCTGGGCATTTTCCCAGGCTACGCTGAGGGAGGAAGCATGAGCACCGCAGCTCCTGAGCCTCCATATGCATGGTGTGGGGGGCCCTGGAGCAATGTGCGATCATGCACCATTTTTGGCTACAAGCCAAAAATGAAATAGTGTGTGATCGGCACCTGCCGGCCCTGGCAGCATCACGCGATTGCGAGGACGTCGTCTGAAATGCTCCTCGTAATTGCACGATGCTCCAGAGGCCCTTTCGCATGGCAAAATGCCGTGCAAAAAGGGCCTAAGTAAATGCATAGCCCTCCCAGAAAGTCTAAGCAAGTTGCAGCAACAACCCAATGAAGCCTTGCAAAGTATGGCAAATTGTAGTGAGCTGCTGTTCTGGTAGCTGAGCTGGAGATTTGCACATAGCCCCTTCCTCTTAATAGGATCTGAGCCCCTCAAAACTGGAAAGTTTGCAATCTTGATTCCCCCAGAGACAGTGGTGTAGGGATGGAGGGTAAAGGGGGCAGTGTGTCCTGGGTGGTACTTTTTTGGGGGTGCTGCTGCTCCTTGCCTGCCCTCCTGTGCACCATTGCCCTGCCCATGCATTCCATCACCCCACCCATGCACCTCCGCCCCTGCCCCTACCCTGCACATGCCAAGCTACACCACTGTGCAAGGATGAACCCTGAAATCTGGAGAGTCAGGGACAGGCTCTGAGATCTGGTAACCCTGGCCTCCGGACTCAGAACAAAATTCAAGAGTACACCCCGAAAGTTAATCTGCTACTATGGGATAAGAAACTTGGTGGAGGTGTGTGTGTGTGGGGGGTAGGACTACCAACATTTGAATTATGCCTTCTTGCCTAGAGATCCCGCTTCCTGCGTCATAGAGAGTGTCAGTGACAAAGGTGAGGGAGATTAATTCACACGGCCTCATCTAACCAAGTTGGTTTGCCCATCTAGGATCAAGTCCTGAATATCACTTGTTTTACCATTCACCAGCCTAGCATTCACCAACAGCATTTTCATCCTAAGGGGACTTTTACCATAGCTATCCAGGCTATATGAACAGGAAGAACATGGAATGTAACCCCTTCTAGCACATACTGAATCCCATTATCTTCAATTTATTCACCCATATCAGCTTTTCAACTGACCAGGAGTCACCTCTGTCTTATCTGTATCTTCAGTGTGTTCACCCTCACTCAGTCCATTACTGACACCAAACAGTGCTTTTGCACTAAAAACAGTTTCCTTGGGGTTATATAGAAAGGATAGAGTTGGGCATCACAAGCATACTGGTGACAATGAATCCCAAAATGCTAGGTGACATCTTACAGTACAAGAATTTCCTCAGCCACAGTTGGCAACTCAGGGTATAAAAGTCACAGAAGTGTTTTTGAATGCTTTCCTTTTTTTAAAAAAATTAAGCATATCCAAGACCACACAGGGCCTTGACCCTTGCTCTACCCACTTTATTTAGTTAACCTTTGCCCTGCCATCTTCTCCTATTTCTGTTCCCTATGCCGTCAACTCATACTGGTACCAGAAGTGATGCCCCTGTAATTTTATAAATGTTAAGAATCTTTCTAACACAGCAAGTAAACCTTAGAATTTAGTGAATATTGAATTCAGAGAGATTTAACACATTATTTCTCTCAGATAGTATGGTTGCCAGAAGTCTTTACCCTGTGCTTCTCCCAAACCCTTTGTCTCCAATTATCCTGCTTAATGTTGTAAGAAATGCGACTACATATGTATCTGCACCAATAACTGATGAGTTAATACAACCTCCTTACACATTGTTACAGCGGCTTCCATTTTTAAGGCATCTACCCAGAGAAACTAGTTTACACAGCATTATTAACTGAAGAAAGACCTAATGAATGTTCTGATGCATAACTTTGTTATTACTTAAACTTTGAAGCATAGATTCTACTACTTGGTAGCAATAGCTTAAAGCCCAAATAAAGCTCTCTAATATTGCCAGTGCCAACCTGAATAATACAATAACTCAGATGACAGAAAAGAAATTTCTCTTACCAGAGCTTTTATGGTATTCTTCCAAAAATGTCCAGGCATTATTGTTAAATTCCATGTCAAATGAAAGATAAATGTTAACTGCAATCTCTAAAAAGTTTAAATACTGCCGGATTCTGAGGGATATATCTAAACACTGAAGTAAAAACTGAAGATACCAACATTCAGGATGTTTATCAAATGTTTTGTGGGTCTGAAAGAGTTCTTTTATTCTGTTAAAGTGTGGGATGTACTGTCTACAGCTAAAGCATGCATAATTTTATCTTATATCAAGTTCTGAAAACAGAAAATAAAGCACAGCTCTTTACAGAAGGCGTAAAATTTATCCTGAATAAATGTTTCACATAATTAAAGTATTCTTGATATGCGCATTAAACATTTTGTCATGCAAGTCTTGGAAACATAATTGATATGGACAATGCCTGTTACAGTATTAAAGTTTTTTTGTACACGAGAGGAAAGAGATAAAAATAACCTAACTGTATGTGATACTACTATTGATGACAACAGTTTAGTAGATGAGTTCCTAGCATATAAAATGAGAAGTCTGAAAATAACTGTAATGAAAGTAATCATAAATAATAGTTAAAAAGAGGTATTTGTATCCTGCTACCCCAGCACTCAGAAAAAGTGGCAGCACATTTGCTTGGATGTAAGTGCATTGGTTTCAGTGCCTGTTGTTTCAGATAGAACTTGGTTCCTGTTCTGTCATGGTAAGGCAAGAACTATTTGGCTTTATTCTCTGTTAGACCAAAATGCCATCAAAGCCTGTACAATTTGCACCTTACCTTTTCGCGCTGCTGCGTTGGGGTTCTCATGCAAGAAGGCTTGGAAGGAACGCTGCTGCGTCCCTGCTGCTTTGGCTCTGCAGCTCTTTCCTCCTTGCACGAGTGCCCCGCCTCTTCTGTTTGCAGTACAGCCTAGGACCTCCCAGGCTTCACTGAGGAGAGGATGCGCAACCGGCCCAGCTCCCGAGGCACCGCACACCAGGTAAGTGCACGCAGCACCCTGGAGTGATGTGTGACCGCACACCATTTTCAGCTTTGAGCCGAAAATGGAAAGGTGCATGTGCGGTCTGTGTCAGGCCCTTGAGCGTCGTGTAAACGTGAGTGTGTCATGCAGACCACTCCTCACATTTATGCGACGCTCAAGGGGCCCTTTCGCTTCAAAAACGCTGTGCGAAAAGGGCCACAGATGGGTCATGTATTCCTCCAACGAGTGGCATTACTCTTCCCATTTGTGTCCACTGGCAGAGAAAATGTGGCTTCTATCGACAAAAACATGCTGAGAAAATCACTGGCACTACAACAGTCAATTCACTGGGGTCTTCCCTTTTCTCCTTGAAAGGAAGGAGATGCTCTACCTTGCAAAGAGACAGGGTTCTATGGTGTAGGAAGGCATTGTTATCACACAGGGCCCCCACACTTGCCAATTTGTTGTGACAACTGAGGTGACAATTTCTAGCAGCAGTAGCAGCAGTGAGGCCTCTGAGTGCCTAGGGGGACAGACACTACTAGGAAGTTGTCTACCCCTGCTTTATACTTAATGAGTCCTCATTATTGTGCTAAACCTGTCCTAGTCCCTATGTCTGTTACCTCACTGATAAACCCTGTCCCAGGGTCTACAATTTTGATATTAAAACATGATTCAATGTGCATGAGATGAACACGTAGGTAGCAATGGTCGAACGACTGAAAACCAGATCAGGCCAGTATGATCCCCCATCACGTAGCCCCAGGAGACCTCAAGCTGTGCAAGCCCACAGTAGAAAAAGAGGTCCTTAGCCATTGAGGAGCCAACTTGAGGGGATTAGCATCTTTTCCCCAAGTTGAGCATCGATAGCAATAAAATCCTATCAGGCAAAGACCATCTACATAAACTCACAACACAACCCGAAGTAACTGAAGATCCTGAAGTTTTGGCAACACCTTGTAATCTCATCATGCAAAGGGAGTTGCCATCATGGAGCTTCTTTTCCATTGCAACACCCATTGTTCTCCCTGGGAAAGGATTAGCCCTCCAGGTACTTTTCCCCCCTACAGATAGTCCCAGTTTTTGAGCGTTTCTTTAGATCACTCTTGGTCATACTAGCAGACCGTTTCTCCATCAAGCAAGTAATCCCCTCAGTTCTTTTTGTGCTGAGCTCTACTTCATTCGCTGTTTTCCTAGACCAAGGACTTCAGGAAAAGATGCAGTATCACCCCAGCTACATTCCCTTCAATACTTCCCCTATCCAGTTTCCTCTCCTTTGCTTCTTAATAGGTCTTGAGTGACTGTGTGAGTGGGTGCGTTGATGCGTGATATTCCCTTCAACAAAATAATTTATTTGACATCTTTGTCTGGTTTTTGGCTTGGCCTGACCCCGTAAAAACTGGGTAAAAAGATCCCGCTAGGTTACCCTGCCTCTCGCATTGCTATTGCTCGTGCTCTGGCTATTTTCCATTCCCTATCACGTGGAGCACATTGAGGCATCCCCCAAGGAACCCCAGAAATCAGGGTAACACATCTCCAATGTGGCAGTGTAACAACATGGAAAATGGATGTTTCTGTCCAGTAGAGGAACACCGGTTAGGAATTCTTTGTACCTATGGAGAGGCAGTATACCAGGAAGCATGTAGTTTGTCTGATCTCTAGAAACCTAGGCCTGTTCTGTACTACACTATTATAGTGCTATTATTCCACGTTCAACATACTATGGAATCCTGGGGTTTGTAGTTTAGGGAGGGGCATTTAGAATTCTCAGCCAGAGAGCTCTTTGGCCTCAGTAAACTACAAACCCCAGAATTCCACGTGTTGAAAGCGGACTAATAGCACTATAACAGTGTAGTGTAGAAAGCCCCCTAATCTAGATGGAGGAATTAACAACTCTAGCCAAACATCAGATAATCTGTGTGACAAAACCAATCATCTTAATGCATGATCTTGTAGTTTTTAAGTACAGTATTACTAAATGCTGTCTCTAGGCTTCTGATAGATCTCTTCTAGAATGTCCGAATTCAGCACAGGTGTGTGGTGAGTGGCTTCTTAGGTAGAGGTATTTGTGTTGTCTACCTTCCTCCATGCTAAGCTTCCAGGTTTATAAAGTGAACATGACCATACCTTTAGGGTAGACAGGGAAAGCAGATTGCTGATCTTGTTATCATAGATATAATCCATGTAGTGACAAAAATGATGTGATTTAACAAGGCAGGTTTATTTAAAAGGAGCATAAGTTCATAAAACAAAAGTAGAAAATCAAAATGCTAATTTTTATGTCTAGTTTGCTTAGTGCTGTCTTTCTCTGAGAATCCACTTTGACTGCTTTCTTACTAAACACGGATACACAGTCAAGTTTATAAGGAGTTGGTGGTTCTTGGTTATAACTCATGGCATATGGGTATAATGTGTTTCACACTTTTTTTCTATTCTAAGTTTTTACTTCCTGATAGGAGGGAATGTGACAGAAAGTGATGAAGGCAGCCATTGCTTGTGGGGGGGAGATATGGTAGATGGTCTCTGAACTCACACATTTTTGGCGGGGGGAGCTGCTGCAGCCGTGAAAGGTGGAAGATCAAGATCCACTACAGAAATTTTATTGTGTTTTCTTGAGCTGCTAGTGTATTTTGTTGTTTGCAATAGTTCTGTCATATTGCAATAAAACTGAATCACAATGAAGTCTAGAGAAGAGCTTGGAAAAGTTTTAGGCCCTTTTCGCACCTTACCTCATCGCGGCAGTGGGGAGCGGCGCTCGCATGAGCAGCCACTCACACAAGCTGCTCACGACAGCCCTTCTTGCCTCCCGCATCAGCTTTCTTGTAGTGCGACCGTCGCACTCACGCCCTACCCCTTCCTTCCGCAGCGCAGTCTGGGAGCTGTAGGCCGTGCTGGGGGAACGAAGCACGACTGCCCCAGCTCGCCAAAGCACCACACACAGGTAAATGTGCGAGGGTGCTGCGAGCATTGCGGGAGCACGCAGTATTTTCGGCTTACAGCCGAAAATAAAAAATGTGCGCTCACCCCGCTTCAGCCTTGTGAGCGTCGCACGAGTGGGAGTGCGTCATACGGAGCAACGCTCCCACTCATGTGACACTCAAGGGGTGATCGCAAAAAAAAAAAAAGCATGCGAAAAGGGCCTTTGACTTTTTAAACTATAATTCAGAAAGGTTCCCCAGCTGGCATGGAGATAGTTATTGGCTAGGCAATTTTGAGAATTGTCATCTTAAAAAGTAATCTTTCCAAGCTCTGTGCAATGCTGGGATTTGTCAACTAAAAAGGTAAATTTTTGAAGCTCTGGAAAGTTGGAGATGTGAAACTATGGTGGCAAAAGACTTTTGTGAGCTATAGTAAAAAAAAGAAAACTTCTTTGCTATTTCTTAGATTTTAAGAATGCTAACTATAACCTCTATCAGTAGGCCATCAATCTCTTCTGACCCACAAGAGATAAACAGTTGTGTATCCCACCACAAAATAGTTGCTTCGATGTTGTTGTTGTATACCTTCAAGTCATTTCCAGTTTATGGTAAGTCTAAGGCTAATCTGTCACAGAGTTTTCTTGACAACGTTTGTTTGGATGGGGGTTGCCTTTGCCTTCCTCTGAGGCTGAGAGAATGTGACTTGCCCAAGCTCACCAAGTCAGTTTCCATGGCTGAGGAGGATTCAAGCCCTGCTCTCCAGAGTCATAGTTCAATGCTCAAACCGTTATCATGCTGGTGTTACCTTGTTTACTGGGGGTCCCGTGAGGGACACCAAAGTGCGCTTTCAAAATATCAGAAGGTGGGGAAATTAACACAGAGCACATGTTAGCAATGCCAGAGGCAGGGCAACACAGCAAGATCTTGACCCCAACGTCTATGGGGTCAGGCCGAGTCAAGGAGCAGACAGAGGTTGAACTAACAATAGTGATCTTTATTAAAATACAATCAAACGGTGTATGCAGCACACTCGCACAGATAACTATAGAAAATAAATATGGGAGTGAGACAGGGATTTTTGAGAGGGATTGTTGATTTGGGTGATACTACATCTGTCATGAAGCCCGGGTAGTTCACTGCGGAAGTTCGTAGGTGCGTAGTCTCAGTACATGGGACAGAGGGGAAGGCTCGCCAAGCACAGCAGCAGCAAGGCTGGATGGAAATCGGGCACGATCCGAGTGATCCGAGGAAGGTCTCGGAATCAGGGTTTTTTATAGGGAAAAATGTGGCTACAGGCTATTCTGTACTTGGAGAAAACAACAAGTTTCAAGCTGGAGACAAAGCCTCCGAAGGTCAGAATTTAACATGATTGAGTTAGTTCTGAATTGACAAAGGAGTAGACAGTATGCAAACGCAGAGTGCTTGACAGATGATGATTCTCATAATCAAGCCTCCCGCTCGGGGCAGGGAGTTCTTTGTAAGTAGCATGCATACATAATAGCGTGCTTGCCGAGAGG
Source organism: Ctenosaura bakeri (assembly GCA_948474755.1). Taxonomy (NCBI): domain Eukaryota; kingdom Metazoa; phylum Chordata; class Lepidosauria; order Squamata; family Iguanidae; genus Ctenosaura; species Ctenosaura bakeri. The sequence goes on along the minus strand of CAOLHI010002715.1, from coordinate 157,823 downwards.
TCTCCTAAAGTGGTGATCTGGCTATTTCTGGCCCGCCTGGGTGGGAAATGGAATGTCCAGAGATTAGTGGCTGTGCCTCATTTCGTGCTTGTCTGGGGGCCTCACAAACACGTGGAGAGGGATGGTAGAAGAGAGCCAAATTGTTGATATCAAAGTGATATCTAATGTCACCCCAAGTGCGGCTTCAGAACTGCAGTAACACTGGACATGGTCAAAAATGCATATTCTCCAATATTTCACAGATGACAACCGGGACATGTGTGGCCAAGCAACATCAGGGTGTGGTTAAGATGACAGAAATTAATGAGGAAGAGTACACAACAAGGAAAGGCTTAGGAGTTTGTTTTTGTCTGAGCCTACTGTGAAGGGCAACTTCTGCTCCCTCTCCTCTTTCTGTGCCAAGTTAAGTTCCAGCTACTTTTGTACTTCAAGCTCAAATTTCCAGCAAATGAAATAAGCTGAGCACAAAGGGGGAATGTGGGAGAAGGGGAGAGAACAGAGATGTTTCCTCTAAAAGTAGATGAAAAGATGAGATAACAAAAGAGTACAGTCAGCTCTCCATGTTCGCAGGTTTCACTTTCTCAGATTTGATTATTTGCACATTTCTCCAACTCCTGCCCTCTCCATCAAATGCTTCTTTTTTGGGGGAACCTTGATTCTCAGTGGCTCCAAAACAGCCATGAAGTGCTTTAAAAACCTACCTCTTCCCCCACCAGCTGCCACCTGAATTACAGCCTGATTTTTTAGCACCACAAATCCTTTTCCAATGCCCTCTACATACCCAAGGAAGATGATGAGCAAGAAAGAAGAGGTATAGGGGCACCATGATGACCTACCACCTTTCTCTCTCCTTTTCCTGACCTGATTTGGACCCTGGGTGCCTGCTCTCCCCACCATGTTTTGGCCCACACACATACATACTTTGATCTTTGTGGTTTTTCTACTTTTGCAGGGGTCCTGTGCCCCTAAACCTGGCAAATGGGGAGGTCAAATTATAAGTGGAACTGACCCTGCTGATTTGGAACAGTTGGAGGGTATTAAAATGGCTGCTATGCGGGACTGGCTAATCAAAATGTGCAACTAGCTTGCCCAGGAAACCGAATACAAGTCAGAGGTTGGGTCTCAGCTTCCAACAGTGAACCACAGATTTGAATTTTAATAATACAACAAAACAACCATTTCACATAAGGAAAAACTGAGAAAGCAAAGGAATGAAGCAGTCAGAGACATGTAACTTGCCCAAGAAACTGACTACATGGAAGAGATCATGTTAGAAGCCCCAATAACAAACTACCTGTGTGCATCCACCAGGCACATCTACATACCCATTTCACAGAAGAAAAGCTGGTAACACTCAGACTTTTTCTCTCTCACACACACATATAGATAACACACATTTTAGATAAAACAAAAACAAAAACGCTACGCAACATATACCAAATACACCCGAGTACCATATAAAAATCAGAAGTGACAGAGGGCCTTTTGACATAACTTCAGCCTGTAAATTGAAAAGACTTCACTTAACCTGCTTTGTCTGCTATCAATTTTATTGGTTTCTGGTATGCTTAATATTATAAATTCTTCCATAGTTTTTACATTACCGCGGTCTTCCATTTTAGTTTTTATTTTTTTAGACAACAAGAATAGCATATATTTTTTAAAAATGAAAGGAAACAAAATAAATGTTCTCCATTTGAAACAGAGAACATGAATGCCAGTTCAAACAAAGCACAGAAACACAGTTACTAATCAAGGCACACCTTTCCCTCAGTCTGTAAGCAATCTCTGAATATTCCTGTGAGCCCTGAAACCTATCCTGTCAATTAAAATAATGTTTAAAAGAGGAAGCTTCTTCATTCCTCAGGCTAAACTAAAGGTTTCTCCCAAATGTTTCCCAACAATTTTTTGACAATGGAATTTGTAAATTACCTTTAAAAGTTACTTGGAAGTTCTTGCTGTTCTATCTTCTCTCAGATGTCTTTGAAAATGGTTACTTTGAAAATGGCCTTTTGTAAAAACAGGGTTACTCGTAACATGAGGTCATTATTCTCAGAACACGTGGCAACATCATTGTATGATGTCACTTTGATAAATTACAACAGCATCCTTGATTATCTCAGATGAAGTATAATTTGTTTTTAAAAACTGATTCCCCATCACTACTAGTAGTCATTACTGCATTTCTGGGAAGCATTTATATATTGCCAGTAACCTCAGCAATCAACAGTGGGGAGTTGGGGACCTATAAAAACTGATAAATTATCAGTGACCTAAGCAGTTTACAATTCTCTAGCAATATTCATCTAAAATAGTGGGATGCTGGGAGGAATCCTGCCCATTGTGCTTTGATGAGCACAAAGAACACTGTATGCTACACGCAATGTGCAAGTTCAAACTAAGCAGGATGCTGAATAATGTTGTGGAGCTTAGACAGCTAGGAAATTAGATACAGGGACCTTTCACCAGACATTTATTTGTATCTTTTCCAGCATCAATCCAGAAAGACTGGTAAGGTAAAACTCATTGCAGAGGGGGGAAAAAACACATCTCAAAGGCTATTCGGAGTTTGCAAAAAGACAAGGAGGAAACATAGCAAAGTATTTGGAGTTTGCAAAAAGACATGGAAAAGACCCAGCAAACACATGGAAAAAGTTTGTCTAGTCTAGTGAGATTCCAAACTAACTATTTGCCCTTGCTATAAAACACCATATGTTGCACATGACCAACAGTGCTCATTACCCTGGGAAATAGTCCCCTTGGTGAAGCATGGTCGTGGCAGCATCATTTTAGGAGGGTGCTTTTCCTTGGCAGGCACTGGGAGCTGGGACAGGACTGAGGGCAAGTTGGATGGATCCACATGCAGGGTAGTTCTTGTCCTGCTTCAGTCCTATTTCAGTCTATAAGGGACCTGGGAGTGGAGCAGAGCGCCACCTTCCAACAGGACAGTGATCCTAAACACCCAGCCAGAGTCACAAGGGAATGGTTTAAAAACAAGATGCTAAATGTCTTAGAATGGCCAAGTGAGCACAGTTCAATTGAGAATCTGTGGCAAGACTTGGAAGTTGCTGTTTAGCAATGGTCTCCATCTAATCTGATAGAGCTGGAGCCATCCTGCCAGGAAGAATTGGCAAAAACTGTAGGATCCAGATCCGCATAGCTCATAGAGAGTTATCTGAGACAATTTGCAGCTCTAGTGGAGGCTTTCAAGGCTTTCAGTAAAATTTTGTGTAGCTTCCAATTGTACCAGTTTGGCAGGGAGAGTCCCAATTAATCCTTTGTTGACCTACCAACTGCATTTGAAATGTCCCAGTTTCTTTCCTCCTTCTACATTCCCTGCTTTGTCCTCAGCTTATTTCAGATGCTGCAAACTAAGTTCAATGTGCAAAAGTAATTTGCACTCAATTCCCTCAGCAGGAGGAAAGGAGAAGGCAGAGTCTTGCCTTTCCCACAAGGCTCAGGCAAAAGCAAACTACTGCAAACTCTCCTAGCTGGTGTGTTCTCCCTTATTAGTAATATCTGCTGTCTTGACCACATTCTGATGTTGCACACAACATATATCCAGGTTTTCACCTGTGAAATGTTGAAAGGTATGCTATTAATGCAGAACATGTATGAATACTTATGTAACCTACAAGTACACATTTGGTTTTGTTTACTTAACTTTTGGGAAGGATGAAAATATTTTGCAGTATTGAATATCTTGTGTACATCAAATGAAAACAATACAAGTTAAACCAATTTTAATTCCAAGTTGTAACACAACAAAATGTGGAAAAGTCATGGGAGGTGCAAGACACTAGCTTCTACATTATAAATCACTAAATCACTAGTGTATTTACCTGGTGTATTTTCCTCTTAAGAACTCACTAAACTGTCTTCTTCAGTACCTGTAACTTTTCCCCATATTTCCCAATAAAATCTATATTCAGAGTTATTTACATACACAGTTTGGGTTTCTGAGGGAATACACTGTCCTCCTCCGTGCTGCTAGGCCTCATCTCCATAGCAGCCAGCCTATTCCAGTACTTGTAACTTATCTTCATATTCCCCAATCCAATCTGTATTCAAAGTTGTTACTGTACAGAAGTTGGGTTCCTGAAGGAATATACTGCCCTCCTCCTTGCTGCTGGGTCTTGTCTCCATAGTAACCAGCCTATTCCAGTACCTGTAACTTATCCCCATATTCCCCAATCCAATCTGTGTTCTGGCTCTTTCTCCGTCTTTTTCTAGTCAGCTGTCAGGCTGCTCCATGGTCTCTGTTGCACATGATGTTCCTTCTCTTTCCATCTTCTTTTGATTTTGGGTGTCATGTTGATCTGTGTTGTCTGGTGACGTTGATGTACTGGCTTTTGATCCCCCCCCTTTTCTGTTGAATTTGTGCAATGGATTTATGTTTTTTGGAAGCATTGTTTGTTTTGAATTTCAACTTTAAGATTCCTCACATACATGGAACCCATACAATCTACTACATAAAAGTCAAAGTTTGTGAGTGAGTTTGTCTGTCTGTGACTATGTTGTGTATGTCACTTTCATTTTTCTCACATATGCCTCTCAAATGTTTTCTGGCATCCTTATTGATGATAGGCCCCATCTCCATAGCAACCGGCCTGAGGCCCAAGAGCTCTCTGGCTGAGAATTCTAAAGGCCTCTCCCTGAGCTGCCAACCTCAGGATTCCATAGAATCTTCACAGCCAGCCAATCATATGAGGTCTTCTCGCCTCACTTAGCCAATCGTATGAGGTCTTCACTTGACTGATGCAGACAAACTCACACAACTGTAGCACTAATACTTAATTTTAACCTCCCTGATTCCATCCCATGGAATCCTGAGGTTTGTAATTTGAAGAGGTACTAGAGAAGTTCTCTTGCTAAGAATTCTAAATGTTCTTCCCTGAACTGCAGGTTGCAACCTCCACAGGATGAAATTATGGCAGTTACAATGGAATAATAGCACTATTGCTGTGTAGTGTGAACGGGCCCCCAATTATGACCTTGGGACAAATTTTTCCTTACCAAATGAAGAGGCCCTTTGATGTTTACATCAGCTTTTGCATCTTTGCGATCATGGCTTGGCTTTGGGTGTGTGGACTGCAGGCTTCATTTTGTGCTTTTATTCAAGCATTTTAAAATGGCTTTAAATTGTTTGAAGAGGATAAGGCTGGAGAGAAATATTTTGTAACTAAGTATCTTTCTAGTGTCTTTGGAAGTTTCAGCAGACACTAGAATTACGACTAGAACTGTAGTCTCAACTAACAGTGGCTGTTTCCGCACTAGGCTGTTATAGCGCTACGATTCCACTTTCAACCTCCTCTGGAATCCTGGGGTTTGCAGTTTCGGGAGGGGCCGGCCGGCCCCTCCCGAAACTGCAAACCCCAGGATTCCAGAGGAGGTTGAAAGTGGAATCGTAGCGCTATAGCAGCCTAGTGCGGAAACAGCCAGTGTCATGATAGCAGGATGGACAACCCATCTATTCCTCCCTCCTATGCAGCTTGCAAAGCTGGGAATCCCTCCTCCTTTTCTCTGTAACTCCTATGATCAGTTGGGTGATGGGTCCAAAATTACTGTCTTGGCGCTATCGCCAGTGCAGGAGCTGAGATCCTATTCAGGATTGTGAGTGGAGGAAAACACAATCTCCATTACAAGCTAGGAGGAAGTCACATACATCACATACACACAGGAAGTCCTAGACCCTCCCTGTCTGCTGACACATGACTACCTCACCTGTGGCACCTCCCTCACTGGACATTACCTTGTTTGGAAAAGTGATCTGTGATTGGATGAAACCTCTTGTTACCTGTTCTTTGGACATCTCCTTACATGGGTAGAAGTTTCTGGGACATTACCTGGTATGGGGTGGCTGGTCTGGGATTGGTGGAAACATGCTGCAGTGGGCGTGTATGTTGTTTACCTGGATAAAAAGGCCTTGCCAGGCCCCCATCTTTTGTTCCAACCTCATTTGATTGGCACCCAGCTGCAGCTGATATATATATATATATATATATATATATATATATATTATAATTCTGTACCGAATAAATCTGGCCTCTGGCCTAGCCTTTGGATCAAGAAACGTCTTGTTCATTTGCCTGTTTCTCAGAAAAAGCTGACCTTCCCTAGGGCGTGGAAGGTGACAGGATGGTTGGGGTAAGAGTGGAAAGGCTTTTTTAAAAATTATTATTATTATTTATTTGTATCCCGCCTCTCCATATGGATCGAGGTGGCGAACAACTTAGAAAATAGCATGTATTTCAAAACATTTCTATACATGCCCCCAACAAGCTGGGTACTCATTTTACCGACCTGCGGAAGGATGGAAGGCTGAGTCAACCTTGGAGCCCGGCAGGGTCGAACTCACAACCTTGTGGCTTGCAGTACTGGCATTTAACCACTGCGCCACCAGGGCTTTCCCCTTGCCCATTTCCCAGGCATCTTAGTATAGCTTCCATTTCTCTGGTCACTGAACAGCTGTGGCAAAACAGTCATGTCTTTTGGGATAGCCTCTGTGTGTGTTTAAGTGTGTGTGTGAGTGTGCGCATACATGTGTGTAAGAAACAGAAGCCATTCCCAAATCCTCAGCAACTGTCATGTTGCTCAGATGTAGCTGACATCACTATATTTTGTGAAAAATGCTTATTTTATATCTATATTGCCTTTCCTCCTAGGAAAGTTAACTTTCAGTTGTTTTGTACTTACGTGGAAGAACAATTATTTCAAAATTTTTCTCCCTGCTGGACAAGCTTTTGCTCAGTTTTTGGAACAATTTTTTCCAGGATTTTTAACCAAAAAAAAAGGGGGGGGCAGTTTATTCGAAAAAAGAAACCCCTCTAAAATCCATTGTTTTGTGCATTCCTGCCAGACTTGTAGAAAAAAAGTTTGAGTTTTTCACAAAACCTCAACTCCAACCAAACTTTTTCATGCAAATGAATTTTTCACTGCGAAGTCCTTAAATGTGAAATATATCACAGTGGCTGATGGTTTTCTCAACAGGTTGTGTCAAGCACTCTTTCTCATCAAAGATGAGAACATGTACAAGTTTCGCTGATGTCTGTAAGAGTATCGTTTCACCAGAGTTGTTCCTTTTGACTGCTGTGGGAGCATCTGTGGGGTCAGAAGAATGGAACAGCTCTATGCCCTGTAATCTTTGTTAGGGCCTCTTTGCGCACTGCTCAGTTATACCATAACCTATGTTCTGTTGCCATAGCATGGGCAAGACAAGTTATTGACAAAGAAGTGGACTTTTAAAATTTCCCCTTTGATAGTGAAATCAGAGAGACCCAAATTGCTTGCTAGTGTGCCCATGAACAGCAAAGGTATAAAATGAACCAAATAACTCAAAATGGCTGCCTTCAGACAGCTAAAAAAAAGAAAAGAAAAGAAAATCTTGGAAATGTTGGTTTTTGATCTTGTTCAGACTGATTTTATTTCTGATATACAGATGAAGTTTTGCTTCTTTTGATATGTACCAAGTGAACTCCTGGCCCTACTGAAGACTTTTTATTACCATTCCATAGGTGGTTTTATTTTTAAACACAAAGAAATAGTGAAGGTCTCCAAATATTTTTTTAAAAACCCAACACACACACTCATGCACACACACCCAAGGATCAAATGAAAACTTGAGTGGAAAAAAGACAAAGTCTTAATAAGACAGAATGTAATACCATAAAGAACATAGGAAACACAGAACAGATGCCCATAGGCAGTTCAGTGTTAAAATATGTCACAATTTATAAAGACACACACAAATAACAATTACAACTTTTTAAAATCAGTAATCTATAAACCAGTGGAGCAGTGGAATAATGTTAGGAAACTATGTTCTCTTCAGATCACTGATGGATATTAACTGAAATTACTCCACATTCCTGGGAGTAATTGTCACATCTCTACCACAGTGCACAGTTTTTTGGATTCTATGTTGCTCACATCTTCAGTTCACATTGTGATTCAAATAGACTTGGATATTAATGTGATTTGAACTAGTAGCATAATTCCATGTGTGACCTTAGGACTATTTATTAGAATTGAACAGTTATCTGCTGGTATATGTGTTTATAGTTGTTATACATTGTAGTACTGTACTGTCTGTAGAATTCATTGTTGTGTGTTCCCTGTGTTCCTTATGGAGTTACTTACTATCCTGTTTGCTGCTAATAAATATTGTTATTTGTCTATATATGTTCTCAAAAGTAATACTGTACTGCCTATGGGCTTCTATTATTATGTGTTCCTATGTTCTTTCCAGTATTACTTTCTGTCTTATTAACACTTTGTTGATAATGGTTTGGAGGTTTGGCGTTTTTTCTCCCACACTCAGATCTTTTAGTCCTTGTTTGGGATTATTTTTAACTCAGTACATTCCAAAATGAAATGGATCATTTACTTGCCTATGTGTTTCTTTTGTCTTTAAACTAGCAAAGCTTTTAACTTCCTTCCATTTTTTCCCCATAATTGTTTTCAAATAATCCATTGTTCTGTTTGGCTATTCAAGTTCAAGTTCAAGTTTATTGCATTTTAGCAGCCAGCCATTGCACAAAAATGAAAAAAATAAAATAAGATAAAATGAAAAAGGATAATCCAGCCAATTTACATGTAATACATAATCAACAATAAATAAATCATTTTCCATACCCCTCCTTGTTCTTTATGGCACGTAATTGTAAGGCCCTAACTAGAAATTTAGATGTTCTGAAAGACACATATTTCACAGTATCAGATAGCAGAAAACAAACTTTCGCGGGTTTGGCTATTGTTATTCCCAAGTGATTGATCTTCTTTTCCTCTTTAAATCCTGTCATCCGAATCAAATCGTCTGTTTCTTTCTTTCTTATATTCTTAGTTAAGATCTTCATTTTCTCCTTGTTTATCTTAAAGCCTGCTACCTCCCCAAATTCATTGCATATTTCTATCATTCTTTTTACGCTTGTTTTTGGTTCTTCGAGGAATATCACCAAATCATTGGCGTAAGCTTTCACCTTATACTCCTGTCCTTTTATTTTTGTTCCTTTTATTGTATGCTCTCATCTTCCTTAAAAGTACTTCTAATATAGTTATGAAGAGAAGGGGTGATAGGAGGCAACCTTGACGTGTTCCTTTTTTAATTTCAATTGGTGCTGTCTTACCTCCATTTATAATTAGTTGAGCTTTATTGTCTTTATATATTTGTTTTATCCAATTTACAAATTTATTTCCACATCCCATTCTGTCCAATAATTCTGTCATGAATTCTTGATTCAGATTGTCGAAGGCCTTTTCTGCATCAATGAAGACCAACACTTCTTCTTTCTCATTATGTCTCTCGTAATATTCTAGAATGTTTATTACTGTGCATATGTTATCTCTAATATATCTTCTCAGAAGGAAGGCATTTTGGTCTTCGTGAATTATTTCTTGTACGATCCTCTTCAATCTTTCCGCTATTATACTTGTACATATTTTATAATCAATATTCAATAACGATATCGGTCTGTAACTTTTTGGTTCCGCTGGATCTTTATCTTCTTTTAATATCAAAGTTATATTTGCTTCTCTCCATGATTCTGGTTTGCCATTTATTGTAATATCATTAAACATTTTCTGCATTGGCAGTGATAGTTCTTCTTGTAGCTCTTTGTAATATAGCGCCAAGAAGCCGTCTGGTCCTGGTGCTTTTCCTATCTTCATTCTTTTTATTGCTTCTGTAACTTCCATCATTGTCATGTTAGCATTCAGGTTCTTTTTTCTGATCTTCAGTCATCCTTGGAATAACTTGTTCTTGTAGATATTTATCAATTTTTTCCTTCAGTTTCTTATTACTATCCTTACCATATAACGCCTTGTAATAATTCCGGAAGACTTTCATGATTGTCTTTTGATCTGTGTATGTCAAATTTTCTTTCTTCGCTCATAGAATTAAATTCCTCTCTTGTCTTTTCCTCAGTCTGTGCGCTAACCATCTTCCTGGCTTATCAGCATTCTCAAAGTGTTTTAGTTGCAATATTCTTAACTTCTTTTCCATTTCCACCATATTCTCCTTCCAAATCTCTTCTTGTAATTTTTTAATCTCCCTTCTCACTTTTTTATTGGCAAGGTCTCTTCTTAACTCTTCTTCTTTCTTTTTAATTTCTGTTTCAAATTTTGTTATCTTTTCTATCCTTTTTTTCTTCCATTCTGTATTCCATTTTATCAACAGACCCCTCATTACCGCTTTTCCGGCGTCCCATATGGTCTTGGCTGACATTCCCTCCATTTCATTTTCTTTGAAATAATTTCTTAGTTCTTGTTTTACTTTTTTCAGAAATTCTTCGTTCCTTAACAATAAATCATTTATCCTCCATGTCAAATAATTGTTTTATTTCTTCATACCTATTTTAACTTGAATTGGGCAGTGGTCTGAAAATATCCTTGGAAGGATCTCAATGTCTTTCACTATTTTGTGTAGTGATTTCGAGATTAAGCACAGGTCTATTCTAGACATCGGCCCTTTTCGCATTGAGGCTTCTCGCGTGAGCGGGGGAGGGCAGCTCGCGCGAGAAGGCTCCTCCGGGAGGCTGCCGTTTCCCCCTCCTTCCTTCCGCAGGCGAAGGAATGAGGGGGAAGCGGCAGCCTCGCGTGAGTCGCCCTCCCCCCCGGGCGAAGCAGGAGGCTGTTGCAACCGTCCCCCACCCGCTCGCGCGAAGCAGGAGGCTGCCGCGTCTGTCACGCTAGCGCCCCGCCCCTTCCTTCCACAGGAGAGGAGGGAAGGAAGCCCCACCCAGCCGCCTCCCCGACGCTCCGCACAGGAGGTAAGTGCGCATGGGCGCCGGGAGCGTTGCGCGAGCGCGGGTGATTTTCGCTTTGAGACGAAAATAAAAAAACCCGCGATCGCGCCGCTGCAGCCCCGTGAGCGCGGCGGAAGTGGGAGTGCGTCGTGCAGAGCAACGCTCCCACTCCCGCGAGGCTCACGGGGCTGTCGCGCGACAGAAAGCCCGTGCGAAAAGGGCCATCGTTTGGTGACTGTCAGAGTAAAATGTGACTCCTCTTTCCTCTCCTCTCTTCTGTCTCCATATATCTATTATTGATAGGTCATCCATTATTCTAAAGAAAGATTTGGGGAGTTTTCCTTGCTTCTTTTTTTGGTTTAGTTATTGTTCTGTCTTCCTCAGGTGCCAAAACTCCATTCATATCTCCCATTATAAAGATTTGTTCCTGTTTCTTCTCTTTTATATATTTTTGCAATTCTTCGCCAATCTTCTCATAAAATTTACTTTTATTGTCCAATGGGGATTATATACCGAGTAGCAATAGCAATATGTTTGGAAGTTGGACTTGTACTCCTATGTAATGTCCGTCTTTGTCTGTAAATACTTCTTCTGTGGGGTATTTTGGGTTAACGTATATTACCACTCCTCTCTTCTTCTTTTCAAAAGCCAAAATGTAACAATTTCCTAATTTAGGGTTTTTCAGATACTTTACATCCCAATCTCTAATCTTCGTCTCTTGTAAGCAGATTATATCCGCCTTTGTTTTTTCTAAATAATGAAAGATCTGTCTGCACTTGTAGTTAGAGTTCAACCTTTTCACATTCCAAGATATACACTTTAAACTCATTTCTTAGTCTTCTTCTTCTTTGGAATTCTTTTGTGTTTCCAAACTTTGTCGTTCTATTTCTAACTCTTCTTCTTGATCCTCTTCCTCAACTTCAGTTTTCCCATCATCTCCTTCCTGTTTTGACTTTTCTTTTTCTTTTTCATTTCCCTTTTCTTTATCTTCTTTTCTCTTTCTATGTTCTTTCTTTTTATTTTCAAATATTTCTCTTACTTTTTCAGAAGCTTCAGTTGCTTGTGATGGAGTCATGCATCTATATCTCCTTGAATTCAAGGTGAAGGACACTCCTTCAAATTTCTCCCACTTATATCTTATGTTGTATCTCTGTAAGATTGTAGTTAGATTCCTGTAGTCCTGTCTTCTTCTTAATATTTGATAAGTGACATCTTAAAAAACTTTCACATCTTTTCCCTCCACAGTTAATCTTTCTTCGTAATTTCTCTGTATTAGTTTTTCTTTCACCCTTGTTCTTACAAAACAGATAACAATGTCTCTTGGCCAGTTCTTCTCCCTGGCCATTTTTGAACTAATACGGAAAATCTGGTCTATTTCCTTTTCTATTTCTTCTTCTGTGAAGTCCATATAAGCCGCAAGTTCAGGTATCAATCTCTCATATAAATCTTCTCCTGCCTTCTCTTCTATTCCTCAAGTTTCAGGCATCTGTCCTGATATCTCAATTCATGTGCCTCTATTTCTATACTCTGTCTTTTTTTAAAATCTTTTTTCATTTCTTTCCATTCTTTTTCTGCTTGTTTCATTCTTGTCTCCATCTCTTTTACTTCTGTTTGCATTGTTTTCACCTCTCTGTTTATTTTTTCCATTTTCTTATTGAAAGCTTCCATCTCCTTTCTTATGTCTGCTTTAATCTCAGTTCTTGTCTCTTTTAACTCATGTCTTATCTCTTGCTTGAAGTTCCTCAGTTCTCCCAATATTTTTGTTCCTATCTCAGGTGTTTTTGGAGTCTGTTCCAGGGAAGACCTCTTCTCTATAGCAATTTGAGACTGTGTATACGTTGTTTTCTTTCTTGTTGTCATGATGTTATCCCATAACTTCACAATGCTATATATATTACAACAGTGATTTTATGTACTTATGTATTTATATATGTCTCTATTTCCTTATAAATTCTATAAATAATTACCTATGAATTCCTTTTAATTTCTATTCTTCTATTTTCTATTTTCTGTAAATATCTATCAGCAATATATCAATATATTCTTTAGTATATCAAAATATATTAAGATTTAAATACAGTTCATCATGTCATATCTTCTATATAGCAATATAACAAAATCAAATTTTATGATACTCTTACTATATATATAATACTCTTGTTATATTTTTCTGCTTAACTTGCCCCCAGTTTACAGCAGGTAGATAGATCTAATTTATTTAACTTATTTAACTTATCAAATTTATATAACTTATTTTCAGAAACTTAATTGCATATAAATCTTGTACTTTCTTTTTACCCCTGGAGATGGAGCTCTTTCAACACTTTAACGGGTTTCTGTAATTTCTACCAAGTTTAACTTTGTTTTGAAACTGTCAAGGTCAGTTTACTGATCTTTGCTCCTTGATAATCTTCTCGCTCCCCCTCCCTTCTGCTTTTCTAACTTCAGCAGCTGTGAATAATTATCTATGTCACCAACCTTCTAATGTATCATAACATATACTAAACATTGACTTAATTGTAACACCCTCTTAACTTAATTATAATACCTTCTTATTTCCAAATTATTTCAATCTGCACTCTAAATGATAGTATTATAATTATTACAGAGTTGTATCACAATTTCAAACTCATTTCAATATGCCCAGCTCAGTATTCACAATCTTGATGCTCCAGATTCCATCGCACACCATTAAAGTCTCTTTCTTCCTCTTTCTTGCTTTTCGTCATCTCTTTGTGAACTTGCAATGAACTCTCTCCATCTTCCCCCTATTTTTTTCAGCTCCTCTCCAAACCAATTCTTTAAAGTCTTTGTTCTCAAAGTTCGTACTATCTATTATTTCTCCAATAACAGTTCATTTAGTATTTCATCAATGGCACATTTAGTCCTTAACACTCCGTCTCTCCCTTAGTTTTTTCCGACAAGTTGGCTCTTCCTGATGCCTCCCTCTTCTATGTATTATATTCCACAGTCCATTCCTTTTTTGAAAGATCCAGTCTGATTACAGCAATTATTCCCAATATTTATTAACAAAGTCCAATCAGTTTTTTTAAATAAGTTCTTTACCAGATTATAATGTCAACTCCAAAGTTTAAATGAATTAAATAGTCCTGCAAAATCTTCAATCTTTACCCTATTTAATTGTGGTTCGTTGTTTACATGTAAATCAGTTCTTTCATGGCCAATTTACTTACTCTTCCGCTACCTGACAGGCTCAGTCCATTCGAGTTGAGGTCTTTTCAATCCCTCGTAAAAAGAAAGTTATATGTTCACTATTTTCCTGTCTGCTTCTAGCTTCTTTAAAAAAGGCTTCAGCGTCCCTTTGCCCCTTGAGCGGCTGCCCAGTGTGGCTGTGGTATCTCTTCAGCTCTTCTCATCTCCATACCTCTGATACAATGAAACGATGCTGTATCTTTCCGTCCGACGAGTTCGATCGAGCCCCCTTCAAGATCCTCCGGACCCCCTTTACCAGGGGGGTGCTGGCCGATTCAGATTCCCTACTTTAATGTCAGCTAGCCCACACTGGGCGATTGTGTTTCAGCTGGAAAGCCTCTACATGACCGCACGGTCTGCCATGAAACCCGGAAGTCCTGCCATAAAACCCGGAAGTCAAAATAGTATATGCTAAATATTGGAAAAGAAATGTAACACCGGAATTGGAAGATTGGTTAAAGAAACTTCAAGAATATGTCTCCCTAGAAAGTTTATCATGTACTATGAAAGAAGTAAAAACGGGGGGGAGACAATGAAATGATGGAAGTGAGGAGATATATTGAGAATAATTGGGCAAAGATTTGCCAGGAAGAATAATCCATATAAGATGACAAGAGAAGATAATAAAAATGCTTGTTAGCTGAAGATCACAAATAGACTTGGAATAGTAATGTTGGTGACCAGTCAACAATTTCATAAACTTATAGAGATAATAGATAAAAGGGAGAAAGGATTAACCAAGTAAAAGAAAGAAGGAAGTGAAAGATAATGAGATGTAGAAAACGATCTAAAATAGAGAAGATCCTTCTGAGTAAAATATATGGTAAAGATAAAATAGAGATTGTATAACAAGCATGATAGATATTACATATATCTTTTTATTATAGATTATATAATATGTACAATATATTGTTGAAATGAAAATAAGTAAATAGAACATTAAGTATATAGATATATATGTTTTTATACAGTCAGAAAAATGAATATGACAATCTGAAATATATATGTAAATACTTGTTCTTTTTTTTTTTAATAAAAAGAAATTAAAAAAAATAAACTAGCAAAGCTGATCACCAAGTAAACACAGCTATTGTTTCCAGGACAGAGTTCCAGCAAAGATCAAGCAAAGGAAAGAGGAATGTTAGTGCTAAAAGAAAATGATCCTAACCCTTAACTATTGTACATTGCTGAAGCACTTTACTACAATAACTCCTGAATAATAATTTAAAAGGCTCACCAAAAATTGGCAAAAATAATTTTTTTGAAATGTTGCATGAGACTGGATAGGTGATGTGATCAGTGAGAGGGAGAAGGGGACAATGGAAGAGAAAGAGGAAAACCTGAGACATTTCAAGAAAGGACAAGGTGGAGGAGCAAGAAAACCTGTGCATATGCAGGAACATTCAAAACAAAAAGAACAGAAAATTATTGATATTTTGAGCCAGTCTGATTGACTCCAATTATAATATATTTACCTACAGATATTGACTCTATAGTGAAAAAAAGTATTACTTGAACATCAAGAAAAAATTAATAATTTTACAAGGATTCTACAGAAGGCTACACGATTTCCTTCCCTATCACAGTACCTTTATCAAACAATTCAGGAAAAGCACGTGCAGTGTCTTACCACATCTGCTTATAGTCTTTGGACATATTAGGCAAACAGGTAATTGGAAAACTGGACTTCTGCTTTGTTCTTGTGAGGAAAGTTTCTCATAGATGGAAGGTGGCATAATGCCAAAACTGCTAATGCAGCTAAATCTCAGAGGAGTAAACTTATCATCTCAAAAATATTTACGCATCTTACATTTTAGATCTGCATACACATATCTAAAGGTATGTATATCTGTGTTCCAGGCATTTAGTTTTAGCATACTGTAGCAACAGGGCATACTAAAATAAGCCCATTTGATACAAGTGGAACTTTTGTGTGACAGAAAAGATTGCAGTGCCTGTAAGTGAACATGTACATGCTACCCAAGGAATTTAATGTCCATCCATAACATGTATAAATACAAAGGTGTGGGGCACTATTATCTTTTCTACAGAGGATTTAATAGTTTAACTGAGTCCCGAGTATAAGCTGTTTCCCATGGTTGATTTTAGATGTTATAGAATCATTCCCTATAATAGAAAACCCAGGTGATAAGTGATGTGAGGACTGCAGCTGAAACAAGAGGAAATTGTGTTCTAAGGAACCTCACGTTTTCATAAAGTAGAAGAGCATTTAACATCCACATTTTGGAGTAGCTGAAGTTTTCAGACTATTTGGACAGCACAGAGAATACCAAATAGTTTTCCTTAAACCTGTGGTGTTAATAACTAAATATCTCATGGGAAAATTAGCAATGGAAAGACACAGATACCTCAGTGACAGATTGCTTCTCCATTAATACTTTTTAGCACTGCTGTGGCATAGCCCTATTTCAGTTAGCTGGAAGTAGAAATACAATGGGACTTCCAATGCCTGAGGATACTATTTATTTACTTACTAAATTTATGTCCCACTTCTCTCCCTACAAGAAGCCCAAGGTTGCTCAGAGCATAGATTAAAATAAAGTGTAAGAAAAAATGGCAAAAAGTTTTTTTTAAGACATAGTGCTTTATACTGCTATTTCGTATGTTCACATCCAGTCTTCACTAATAGTTATAACAGAGCTGTTGACAGTTCATTTACCATTACAGTCCATTACCTTGCTCAGATACCAGTTTAAAGACACTCATTGCCTCACCTAGGCTAGTTGAAAAGAAGCTGGATGTCATTGGACAGTCATGGCAACTCAGCCCACATCCCCAAACAGGTTCACCCAAGTGGTTTAACACTGATGTGAACCAAGGTAGACAATGGGATCTTGTAACACCTTTGACCCTGAGAGAAAGAAAGCTGTAGTGTAAGCTTTTGTAGATTGAGTCTACTTCATCAGTTGCATCTGATGGAGCAGACTTAGGGCTTTATCACACAAGGCAGGTAAATCGCAATTACAGCAGGATAATAGTGTTTTTGCTTGGGACTTATTACCTCCTTCCTCTTGTGTTTTTCTCCTGGCGGGACACCATTTGGAAAGCACTTCTTTTACAAAGAAGGTCATGTGGTCAGCCCCAGCCAAAGATGCTATTATGCTGCTGCAGTTGTGATTTACCTGTCTCCTATGAAAAAGCCCTCAATCTTCAAAAGTTTATGCTACTATTTCCATTCTCTCAGTTAGTCTCTAAGATGCTGCAATATTCGTTTGCATACTAATCAAGACTAACATAGCAATGGGCCTTTCCACACTATACTGTTATAGTGCTATGATTCTGCTTTGAACATCCTGTGGAATTCTGGGCTTTGTAGTTTACTGAGGGCTAGGGCTGCCTATGGTTCTGAAGACTTAGTTGGTAACTCCTTTTTGTTTGGTTTTGTTGGGTGAACTGCCTCCCAGGAAACCCACAGATGTGTCTGCTTATCTTCTAATAGGTTACAGAACTTCCTTGTACTGCCCAACATTAACAATTTGTTGTTGAAGGCAGCAGTCACTGCCAGTTCTGTTTTTCTCAGTGCTTTTTTAATGGCAGTCTGTGGGGCCTTCAGAATGTCTCAGGGACAGAAAATTGCCCCCCTCCAGCTTGCTGAAGCCCTGGACTGCATAGCATGGGATAAAATGATGTCTTGGCAGAAGCCCATAGCAATGCACTTGTCACAGAACAGAAATCCCCCAGCATCACATTATGGAAAGGACCTTCAAAATAGGAACAGAAACACTGTAAAGCAGCACCCATTTCAGGCAGCCAACCCAGCAAGATTCTTGTTGATGATTATCAAGCTCTTGACAGTCCATATTGTTTATAACACTGGCCACAGGGTGTGTACAACTGGACAGGGGTGGGGTGGGAGGATGTTTGCCAAAAAAAAAAAAAATGGCTAGAGAGGAAGCAAGCATTTTACAGACACACTCAGAAATAGGTGTTCAAGAATTCCTCCTAGTCTCAAAACACAAGAGCAGTCTCAAACTGCCCTTAACAATAATCCTTTCAGGAAACACAGACAAGTAAGAAATAGTGGGGAACTCTACTTGATCGATAGATTATCTTCTCAAACAAACAAAAACTGGAAGATCTGAACGCCTTGATACTGGTGTAATCTTATCGGATTAATCAAAGCTACTGCATATTATAGTTTTCGCCTTTCCACTACAGCTGTATAGTAACAAATAATAAACACCATTTTGAAGAAAATGAAGGGAACATTGTAACACCGAAGAATCAATGTATTTATTTTGAGCCACTCTATATTAGGTGTCTTGGGACAGGTTCTTGCATCTGAAACTAGCGGTTCTCATTTCTTCTTCAAAATATCAGTAATGCTTACATTTCATGTACCTATGCAGATCTCACATCACACTTATGGAAAACTTCTTTCAGACACAGCCCTAAGCCCATAGAACTAGAGGGAAGGATAGGATTACAATATATACATATCCATCCACCCACCCATAGACATACACATATATACAGTACTCTCTCTCATGTACACACACACACACTCTCACACAATACACATCTCTAAATATACAGAGAGAGAGATACCCGTATTTGCTGGCATATAAGATGCACTTGTGCATAAGACGCACCCCATTTGCACAGGGGCAAATACTATTTGCCAGAGCATAAGACGCACTGGCATATAAGATTCATCCCACTTTCAAACAGTATTTTTCGGGGGGAAATGTGAGTCTTATAGGCCAGCAAATACAATATATGGAAGTATAAAACCACAGATGCTCTTTTTCTTACAGTACTTTAAAAATGCATCCCTGATCCTACACCCTTGAGGGAGAGTTGTAAAAACTTGCCCATTCAGGGGTCCATTAATATTATGTGCCCTGAACAATTTCCAAGTTCGTCCCCCTTTTTCCTCTTTGTTGCTATCCCCCGTTTCCAGAAGCGAAAGGATGAAACGGGAGAGAGAGAGAGAGACCAGTCGAAAAGCCAGGGCAATCGTGTTACAACAGCTCAGCTGCGGCCATTTTAAACCTGGGAGGGGGCGGCGGAAAGGGGGGCGAGGGAGGCAAAGGTGTTGCGTTTTTGTTGGTAAATTAGCTAGCACCCCCCTTTTCTGTGTCTGTGTTTGAAGGGCCGGCCTCCTGAAGGAAGGGGAGAAGCAGGAAAGAGAGGGGAAGAAAGAAGCGGGGAGGGAAGGAGGCAGGGGGAAAGGTGGCGGTAGACGTGTACGGAACGCGGACTCCCTCGCCTTCACCCGGGAGGATTGTTCTACGACCGGGCGCTCAGGCAAGAGGGCGGCCAGGCGGCAAAGCTCGGACCCACCGCGGCAACGAGGGCTTGCCACCGAGGGGGAAGAGGAGGGTGGCTGGCGGTCGCCGGCGGCGAAATAGCCTGGCTCAGTCGGGGGTTCATTCTTCCCTCAGCAACCCCGCCTTTGGGTGGCAGGCGGAGGGAGCAGCGGCCAGAAAGAGAGACGGGGGGAAAGCCAGCCAGCCAGCGTAGCCACTTCGGCCTCCTCCTTTTTTTGTCTCTTTTGGAAGCACCGGGGGAGTGCTGGTGACGCCGGACACAATAAGCGAAGGCGGTTGAGGAGGAGGAGGAGGAGGAGGACGGAGCCAGCGTCGCCGCCGCCGCTTCGGCTTATTCTCTCCTTCCCCGCCTCCCGCCTCAGCCCTTCCCGCTCTGTAGAGGCCTAGTCGGGCGAGGAGAGAGCCTGGTTCCCGTGAGGGGCACTTGGGCAGCCTCGCGAGCCCTCCCCGGTCTCTCCACAGAGCGAACTCGGCCTCCGTCACGGACGGGAGGCGAGGGAAGGGAAGGCGAGCCAGGCTCGGCCGCGGCGGCGGCAAACGCAGGCCTGAGGAGCAGGCCTAGTCCCCTCGCTGCGCCGCCGGGCAGCCGGCGCCCGGGCCCAAAATTAACACAGAAATATCCACATAAAATACAATTTAAAAACCCCGACTCGTCGGCGTGATGGTGTGAAAGAGCTGCCGCGACTCGAGGGAAGATGGCCGGTGGCGGCGGCGGCGGGGGAGGCATCGCCAGGAGTGTCGGGGGCGCCAGGCACAGCGGTTTTCTCGAGGGTAAGTGGGGTTTCTTAGGTGGGCGAAGGCTTGAAAGCATGCAGCCCCGTTTCATGGAAGCAAAGGCCCCTGAAGGCAGGGGGACTTGTTCCCGAGTAGACCCTTCTGAGAGTACAAATCTGGTGCCCCCCCCAGCTTCTTAGTCAGAGTGGTAGGGGGAGCATTCGTAATATAGTTCCTGGGAGTAAGTGTGGGTGCAGGGCCAAGGTGGACAAGGAGGTGGGATGTTGAATCTGCGGCTTTTATATTAAAGGGAGGAGGCGCGTAGGTAGGTATTTGGATGTTGGGGAGATAACAGGGGCTTCAGAAGGGGGAGGAGTGTAGGGCTGACTGGCAGGCAGAGGGTAATTAATGATTAGGTGAGAACTGGATATAATAGGCACTTTTGTGTTTGGCTGCTCCCTGTGGTCCTACAGGCGGTGGCCTGCCCTCCATCCCTTTTCCTTGACTTATCCCTCCTCTCCCTCCACTACCTTTCTCCTTTTTAAAAGGGGGGGGGAGGCAAAATGCCATTTTGATGATGTTGAGATGGACGAGCAGAACAGGCTCTTGGCTGGAAATCCGAATGCCCACTAGTGGTTTGAATGCACTTTTTCTCATACCTGGTGCACCTGGAGAGCATAGACGAGAGCCATTCTGTTCAGAAGGACATACTCTGAGAAAAGTGTGCATAGGGTTGTGGCCGTAATTAAAGCTTAATTAAGACTGCAGCACTGTCTTTGACGAGGAAAAAAAAAAGTTTACTGTGCAAATGTAATTAACTGATATTAGATAATTTAATTTTTTTTATGGTATAAAGGTTTTAATGAGCCAGACAAGCATTTCTGTAACTGCATCTAACTTGCGTTTACCATAGTAATGAAACCTCCTTTTTCAGTGTTTGCCCCCCTCCCCCACCACCGTGTGAAGAATTTCAGCCCACTGCACATTTTTTATAATAGTATGCTTTTGTACAACAGATGTGTTTTCTCTGTAATTATTGATAACTATTTTGCATACATTTTGAATGATTCATTCCTAGAAATTGGATAATGTGATTTTATGCTGATAGTTCCAACTATAAGATTAACCTGAGGGCAGATTTATATATTAAACTTTATGCAAAGATCCTTGTAGGAAGACACTGCTTTGTCATGTTATGCTAAGTGAATGAACACTCTTATTTTGTGTCATAGATTTATAAGACTGGGTAGCATGTTTATCTTTGTACCCAATTCAGTGACAATGTCTATCTGTGCTACTAGTACATTTTCTGAACCGCTTCATATATGTAAAGTGGGATGGATCCCTGAAATGCAGTGCTTGTGATTGTATGACAGCATAGTGCCAGAAAAATGACAGTGCATTATTGAGGCAAGCTGAAAGAAAAGGTTAAAGCTTGACTCACAGTTCAACCACCCACGCTGCTGGCTGATCCATATGGAAAGCTATCTGTGTGATATGATCACTGTGTTGTTGTGGTAGTTCCACCACATTGTAAACCATGGTCTTCCCAAAGGAGACTTGTGATAGTGGGGTGAAAGTTGTTGCAGTGGTGTGTGGAGATGATTTCTCACAATTATTGCTTTGTGCAGCAACCTTTGGGCAGGTTTGTTCTCACTGTGATTCATAAGTCTGCCTGCATGTGTGAATTAGGCCTATAGGCCTGTAGCTCTGTGACTTATGTACTATCAAAAGGTGACAAGTAAAAGAAAGCTATTACCAGTATAATCATTAGTAGCTGATTTATTTTCAAGAGAAAAGGTTACATTTGAATGTCAAGCTAAATGATCATTTAGTGGGACATAAATGAACCTAGTCTTCCCACCTGGTTTACATACACATTCCTTCCTCCTGTATAACCATAAAGAGTTTAGAAGTGTCTGTGTCTGCTTTGGATTAAACACACTTTCCTGTCACCTAAATCTGCCCAACTAAATTTAATGTTAACTATGTTTCACTTCAGATAAACCAATTTTAAACTGTGACTTATGTAGGTGATTAGTTTAAACTCGCCATATTTAAGATTAACAAAGGTTCCAGGCTTGTCTGTGTCAAGCTGTGCTTTAGAAGTAGAAATGAAGGATTTCAAACTGCTCATTGTGTTTGTAGAGAAGAAGAAATACGTAAAATTATAAGAATCATCAGTGTCTCTCTGAATCATAATTTAATGTGATAGGAGAGTAAAACCACTGAGAGAAGTATTTCTGTTGATTTTTCCCTTTGTGCCACAGTAGGGTCCTGTAATGCTGTTAGCATATTTACAATTCATACCAGGTACCATCCCACTTAACTTTGTTAGCTTGAGTCCTGCATTTATGAATTGAGCTTAGAGCTTTTCTTTCTGCTGACCTGAATAGCAGGTTGATATGGGCAGACAATGTCAGCTGGTGGGATGGTGTTTATGGCCACTTAAAAAGTTTTTCAAGCAACGTGTTTATGGGAGGAAGATACTGTATCCTGCAGTGTCTTAGGAAGCACCGTGAGGAAGGGGGGTTTGTTTGTCAGTCAGATTTTTACTGTCCAGTTCAGAATCTGCAGAGATACACTTCACCACTTCAAATGAAATTGTTTGAGTTCAGGAAACAGTGGTTTATCAGACTGAGGGTGTCTCTGGTACTACCTTTTGTGACATACATTAATCCAAGACTTTTGGACTTTGTTTAAAAAACAAGGCACATTCATG
The DNA here is from genome assembly GCA_948474755.1 of Ctenosaura bakeri. Lineage (NCBI taxonomy): Eukaryota > Metazoa > Chordata > Lepidosauria > Squamata > Iguanidae > Ctenosaura > Ctenosaura bakeri. The sequence continues at coordinate 135,138 of CAOLHI010002715.1, read as the reverse complement.
TTACATCTGGAAAACCAACTTCTGTTCAACTGCATCTCAAAAATGATATTGCATTGCTGAAGAGGTGACAAATAGAACATTTTTAACTTGAGAAAAAGATGAGGGCATGACAGAAGAGTGTACAATTATACAGAATTTGGAGAGAGCATATAGGAAGAAGTTCTTCCTCCTCTTGTAATACTGGAAACTGGCATCATCCAATGATGAAGACTAGTGGGAGGTTCAGGACAAAGATGAGGAAGTACTGCTTCATTTCCTACGTTCTTAAATTGTGAAATGTGCTGTAAAAGGTTGTAATAATGCCTACTAACACAAAGAGTTTTAAAAAATGGGATTAGGTACACTGCCAGTTGTGATGCTATATATTACCTCTAATATAGGAAGCCATATTCCTCTGTATACTTAGTTGCTGGGAAACATCAAGGGGAAGGCTGTTGCTTGAATGTTTCCAATAAGTGTCCAGCTGGATGCTGAAGGTACAGAATGCTGACTAGATAAACCTTTGGTCTGATCCAAAACACTGGGACTTACAGTTTTGCTCATTTATTAGTTCCATTTATATTCTGTCACAGTTTGTGTTCTCAAATTCTGATTATATTCCTTACTTGCCAGTTGTGACTTGCAATGCTTATTAGTGGGTTTGCTAGACCAAATTAGGTTACTTGGCTAAAAGTTTTAATTATTTTTAACTATTAAGATTGATCTTAGCTTTACTCTGTTTTAATTTGCATAGTAAGCTGCCTTGAGTACTGTGCTTGGTGAAAGGTACATACTAAGTTAAGTAAATCTAACGCAGAACAGTAAGGTGGGGGGAACATTGATAGTGTGAGCAGAATGTTCTTTTCTTGCCTAACTATTCTTTGGAAAAACAGCTTCTGCGGGAATTTTTCTGTTAGTAGAACAATAATGGTGCCAAATGAAAGGCAGAAGAAAGTTTGAGATGTGGTGACTAGACAGTCCCGAAATATTCTTGTGGTAGTATAACAGCCGGTATGGTGTGGTGCTTTGAATATTAGACTAGGATTCTTGAGAGACAAGGGTTCAGACCCTTGTTCAGCCATGGAAACCCATTGGATAGTCTTGGGCAAGTCATACTCTCTCAGCCTCAGTGGAAGGCAGTGGAAAGCCTCCTGTTGATCAACATTGCGAAGAAAATGTTCTGATACGGTTTCATAAGTTGAAGTTAACTTGAAAGCTCAAAACAGCAACAGTATGAGAGAATTTGTTGTTGTGTATCTTCAAGTTGTTTCTTACTTGTGGCAACTGCAAGGCAAATTTATCTTGTGGTTTTCTTGGGTTCAGAATGTGTTGCATTCCCAAAGTCACCCAGTGGGTGTTCATGGCTGAGCAGGGAATTGAACCCTCCAGTGCTCAAACCACTACACCACATTGGCTCTTATGAAAGGATTACAGATGTCTTTTCATGATTTTCATTTTATTTCAGCGAAGTTGAATGAACTATGGATTTTCAATTGTTACGGTAAAGGTGGTTAAAAAGTTAAAGCTGCCTCAAAGAATTGGACTAAGTCGGTACAAATCAGTACAAGATGTAGGCCAGTGTTTGCTGTAGAAATTCTTGATTTCTTCTTATGCTTCTGGAGGCTGGTATTCTTGGTACTAAAAATCATAGACATGTTGGTATTAATAAAGCCTATTAATGAAATGTGGTATCTCTGTGTACCTTCTAACAGATGACATTGGTTCCCCTATAGCTCAAAGTCAGTTTTAAGACTTGAACTTGTACAGTTTTGCTGGCTGTGTATATGTGCTTGGGTATGCCAAGTGGTGACTTGGCAACAGTTGTATGAGTACATTCTGACTGTGGCCATGGTATGTATTTTATACAGTAGTGTCTTGTCAGTAGTGGGTCCATCAAGGATCTTGGGCCTGTTTTGCCCCTCTTCCAATATTATTCCCAATAAATGTTGTTGATTTCTAGCAGAAATGAATAAAAATGGTTTTGGAAGCAGATTTGGAACTTCAGATGTTTTTTTTTTGGCAGAGGAAACAATAAGAAACAAGTGAGCGCCTTCTGGTTGCATTTCTGTAACTGATGCTTAATTTTTACCTTATTGATGAGTTACTGTATTAGTGCATGCATTCGGTAATGACTTCTAATGTTTTCTAAAGTGATTCAGCAGCCTTTCAGCTGCCAGCTCAAAGCTGAATACCGTTCTATATCTTTTTCCACAAAGAATCTAGCAGCCTCTCAGGTAGTGCTCCCAAGAGGGCCTGGGAGTGCTGACTCAGAAGAGCAAAGAGAGTGATCTGACCACCTGGAATCCAGTGCTGGCTTCATAAGTAGTCCTGCAATTGATATGGGTTGTGGCTTTGCAAGCCACCAAGTACAGGAGGAATCACAGCTGGAGAACCCAAAACACAGTTTTACCTCAGATGTGTGATGTCATCCATCCATATTGGAATATTTTATTATTATTTTAAACTTTTGTATGTTTTAAACATTATTTTATGTTTTATCCAGTGCTTTTAACTTGTTTTTAAATGTTATTGTAAACGTTTTTTTAAACTGACTGTTTCTGGAAGCTGCTGTGCGTCCCACTCTGGGAGAAAGGTGATATACAAGTACATAAATAATAATGAATAAATAAATAAATAATCTCTAACTCTATTTATATTCCACCTTTCTTCCAGGTTGGGACTCAAGATGGCTTATAGAAAGATAGAATACAATAAAACACATATAGTTAAAAACATGCAGTATAACAAACGTGTTATATGACAACAGGATTAAAATCTTGCTTTAAAACAGATTAAAAACAGCACCATATGAATAACTTTTGTTTAAATCAGTTTCCAAAAACTTGCTGGAAAAGAATGGTCTTAATCTGTTCCCAAAAGGAAAACAATGAAAGAGCTGTCCTAATTTAAGAAGGGAGTTCCATAGTGTGGGAGCAGCTATAGAGAAGGCCTTCTTCTATTTTCTCACCACTGTGCCTGCAAAGGTGGTGGGACAGAAGTGTCTCCCCTGCAGATTTTATTGCTCAGGTAGGCTCATATGGGAAGATAGAGTCCTTCAAGTAGCCTGGGCCTGAGCTGTATAGTAGTAACTCTATGTGTAATATCCATTTTTTTGGAGGCCTTGGAGTGGAGGAGTCCTATTAGCTCATTACATTCGAGTTCCCCACTGCGTGTTAAAACCATCTCCAGTACCACAGAACTTCTTACAAGTGCTTCCTGCCCATGGAGTTGTTTTGGGAAAGTGTCCACAGACAGTCTGTAAATTCACTTTCTATTGCATTCTCTCATCTTTCTGTTGGAGTTGAAAAACATTTGGAACCTTTGCACACCAATCACAGAATGACTGTTCTGTTGGTGTTTTACGCCACAAAAATAACTGCTGCAGGAGATAGGGTCAGTCACAGAATATTGGGAACCACAGAAGGAATTCAAGTTCTTTCAAGCTTTCTGTATATAGCTGAGAGTTAAATCTCATGCAGTTTTACTCAGAAATAAGTCCTGCTGACATTACTGCGATTTATTTGTAGGAAAATGTTTTCTGGATTGTAATCTAAGGAAAACATCTGATCTAATTTATATGAAAATCTTAACATAGATTATAGAAGGCTGATGTTTATAACAAATGGGTGTAGGAAATAATTTCCATTCAAACTGCTAATTTCACCTGTGTGGTAAATTTATGGTGAAGAACTTACTATGCCATCTATCTTTGAGGCAGTTCTTCCAGAGGACTTTTGTGTATGTTCAGTCCCTTTGTGCTCAGTGAAGCAGAGTTCAGCCTTTAAATCCCCTGTAGTTCCCAAAGCAGGATAAATATTAAATTGTATTTGACATTAAATGTATTTTCATACACTTAAGGAATGTGGGTTGCTCTCAAAAAGTGGAGCTCTCCCCCTTTTTTTGACCAAATAATATACTGACTACATAAAAAATGAAGTAAACTGAGGGATTTTTAGATGTCATTTCTCCAGCCCTTCCAGTGATTGCTACCACACTTCCTGTGAAGTTTTTAAGAAGCACACAGCTTTTTAGCCAACAGCAGCAGCAAGCCCCGTTTCTACCTGCTGCTCTCAGTTACCTTCTGTTTGCAAAACACATGGAGGTTCTTAAAACTTTGTGTTTCTTATTTCAGCAGGCATTTTGTTTTTGCCCCCCTCCTTGCAGTAAAGTCACTGTGTGTAGATAAAGAAAAAAAGAGAACCAAAATAACATTGGGAAGAAATTGCTAAGGTGAATCTCTTTCTGAAAATTTAATGGCTTTGTACTTTGAATTTCTGTTATCTAGAGAGACTGAGGATGATGATCCCAAAATAGCTGTGGAAAGAACTTCAGAATCAACAGTGGGACAAACTGTTGTTTGTCAGAGATGGGCTGTTGCTGAACACAGTACAGATACGCAGAGTGCTTGGGGGATAGAAGAAGTTCCTTCAATCACCATTCTCATGTTTTGTGTTCCGGTTTTAAAATAAAACAGTTCACTATTTGCTTACTACTGGTTGCTTAGAAAACTAGCTTTCTTTGGTGCTCTGCCTTTCAGCACTTGATGAAGAGAAACTGACATTCACAACACCCAGAGACCATTTGTAAGCTCAATCATGGCTCTGGAAGGCATTTACAGAACTCGCCTGATCAGTCAGTTGGACTTTCTCTTTCTGGATCCCCTTTTCTTGGAGACTTGGCAAGATCTGCTCTAGAGCTGTGGCACTACAAAAGCCACATTTCAGCTGGACCTGCCTGCCTTCCAGTTCTGGCTTGTCAGATTGAACCTCTTGTGCTGCTGTTTAAAGATATTCACCCCTAAGCCATGTTTGAGCTGTACGGCAGCTCCTTGGAGCCTTTCACAGTGCTTTCCACATCTTGGACTTCATTCATTCTTTCTTTAAAGTTGCCTGTAATTTCATAGTCCCTAAATCTTACCTCTTGCTGCTGCAGCAATTCTTTCCTGGCATCTACTGGGCATCTACATCCATGTGCAGTTTTTATCTCCTTCTAACACAACACAGTGGCTGCAACTGCTGTTCGCTTCTGTTTTCGCTCCTTTTTCTGGCATCCAGAATGAAAAAGGCTTCATTCTGCCTATCTGGTCAGAGAGGAATGGGTTGTGCCTTGTAAACAGCTGTCCTGAGAAGAACTAACCAGCGAACTGAGTAGCTGACATGAAGTCGGAAGGTGAGAGGGAGAGTTTTCTGTGGCTGAATATTTGTCCACATTCTGTGTCCTTGTGCAATTACTAAAATAGAGCTTGGCGGGCATGTCTGTGTCCATGGGCACCAGAAAGTTCAGCATGATGATGATATTCTGCCATTAAGTTGAGTTCAAGTTACGGCAATCCTATAAATGAGACCTCTAAGAACCTCATTCATCAAAAGCCTTGCTCAGGTCTTACAAACTCAGGACTGTGGCTTCTTTAAGTCAATCTATCTGTAATGTGTTCTTTTTCTTTTCCTGCTGCCTTCAACTTTACTGAACATTATTGTCTTTTCCATTAAGTCTTGTCATCTCATGATATGACCAGAGTACAATAGCTTCATTTGAGTCATTTTGGCTTCTAGGAAAAGTTCAGACAGGATTTGTTTTCAAACCAATTTATTTGTCTTTTTGTAATCCATGGTATCTGTTAAACTCTCCTCTCCATATTTCAGATGAGTTGGTTCTGTTCCTGTCAGCTTTCTTCACTATTTGTTTTTTCACAGCCATATATAGAATTTAGAAATGCTATGTCATTTATTTTGACTTTGATGATATATATCATGATATATCATGAAGAGGTTATCCAAGTTGTTTTATAGCTTCCTCTCCAAGTCATAGTCTTCTCCTGATTTCTTGACTGCATTCTCGATTTTGATTTAAGACTGAGCCAGAGTATAGGATATCTTGTGAACTCTTGAGCATCACTTCGAATGTAAGGAAGGTTGGATTACCTGGCTATTCATGACAGGTAACATGAAGGGGGAAAAATTGTCCCTTCTGGCCACTGTTCCAGCATTTTGGTGAATTGTCAACAGGTTTTTGACATTTTCCTACTCCCAGTTCAACCATGCTCTCAGTTTGAAACATATTTCTTAAGCTGGGGTGATGGGTGGGATGGGAAGTATGCTCCCCCCCACTAAGAGCTGCATTCTGTGATCACTTTTGGGAACATGGAGCATAGCCACATTTGGAAAAACAAAGCATGTTCGTGCTCCATGTTCTGCTAGAATTGATGGCTTTGGGGATGGAGGAAACAAGGATATCTGTAATTTTGAAAGCTGACAGTATTTAAAAGAAAACTTGAAATTCTTCGTGTTTTTTTGACATTGGGAGGAATAGATGACTAAATACATAGATTATAATCCTCATATCTTTTTATGCCTTTCGTCTCTGTGCCTGGTAGTACCTTTCTTAGCAACCATTTTATATTTTAAGAACCTTGATTTCCTCTGTGAGAAGCATGACTTTAATAACATTCCCCACAGTTCTATTGTAGAGCCATGTTAATATATTTTGGACTGTAAACTGTTTGTAGACGTATTTCCAAGGAATATAGCTTCTAATATTTTCCTCTCAAATATGTTTAATTCAGGTTTATGTGGAAAATCTTATACTTTGCTCTGGGCTTGAGTTTTGCCAGTCTTTAGCCCAGCTGAGAGATGAAAAGGGAGAGCAGATGAACTGAGTGCACTGAAGAGTAGAGTAGGTTGCAGGAAGGATCTTTCTAATGCCACCTCCTGTGATTTTAAGCCCATTTTTGGTGGTTGGTGTAACATCCCAGACCCCAGAAGTGGGAGTGAGTGATGAAGTTGGAAAAGGGCATTGAAATCAGACCCCATGTTCTGTTGTTTGAGTTCCCTGTCTTTTGGCTTCCTGTCATTGTGGATCACTTTTTGGAACCCTGTTTGCCCTGCGTGTAGTTTAAAATTGTGGCTAAACTGACATCTTTTCCTCCCTCAAAGGCACTTAATAGCAAATAATCCTGTTTTCATAGAAAGCTAAACATTTTGAATTCTCATTACACAAACTATTTGAGTCAGCCAGCATCAGTGGTATCACATCCATTAGTATAACACAACATAGATAAAGTCCAGTTACTCTAGCCACCTAAAGAATGGTCTACTAGGGTAGGATGGGATTCATGATACCCTCCAAATGATTTGTTCAGAGGGTTATGCTATCTAAGGCTGCTGGGAGTAGCAATCAAACAAGATTTGAGGAACCATGATTCTCATCCCTGTGGAGAGCATACAGTAAAATATTGTCATTTATTCACTACTAACACACATACATATTTTTATTTGTCATTTATTTAAATTATAACAGTGGGAGTGACTTATTCCTAAGTATTATTGTTGGGAGAAGTCCTTGTTCAGCTGTTTGTTAAATGTATATCCTTAATTGGAACTAAAGTTGTTTCTGTAACCCTGTACATATCAATAGAATACTGACATTGAATAATCTAGGTGAGACCTAGTTTCTATTCTGGTAATGTTCATTCATTAGATAGCATTAAAGTGATAAAGAAGTGGACTGCTGTTTGAGGATTTTTTTAAAAAAAAATAACTTCTCCTTCCCATTATTGAGATGATAAGACAGGCCATGTGGAGTCAGCTAGCCTTGGATTTTCTTTTACTTTTTCAAATACTATCTAAGTGAATGTTTTAACATACTAAAGCAGCAGCTGTACTTTTGCAGTGCCATGATGGTTCAACTCTTGAGATTCATTCTCTCCTCCCCCTTCCATGTTTCTGCAGGTGCTGTAGAAACTTGAAAATTTGATTGATCAGAGATGGAAGCAGTACACAGGAAAACACATTTGTGAATAACAATTATGATGCAGTAGTACTTCAGAATCTCATAACTGATCATCTGTTTATAGCTTAATTGCCAATTGTGATTGACTTTATTAGTGAAAGTACAAATGGTACAAAGTACTTGGTGGCTCTGTGATCTGTAGAATCATGTATAGGGAGGAAGATCCTTTGAAGTAAGGATGTATCCAGTTTTTGTTCCATTCACCCACAAATTCAGTGAAAAATAGGGTATTAGAAAACATCCAGTTTGCAGAATACCATTTCCTGATTTGCTTGTGATGCAGGTTTCAAGAATGCTTCACAAATGAATCTGAAAGAATTGTGAATAAGAATTAACTTCACTTGTAGAGGATCTTACGAATTTGATTGCAAAACTAAAATAGCCTCTGTAACGTATATGAAATGTTCTTTCTGTGGTGAGTTGTAACAGGCATACAATATATTAATTTAGTCCTGATATAAAAGGAAGACAGAATCATCACAAATAGAAGTGTAAACACTTAAAGAATAAATCAATTGTTTAATTACCTGGCTCGTCCAGTTACTCAGCTGCTTTTGTTTAGATCCACATTTTGGCCTGTGTAATTTTGATCTACAGTTTCTAGAACAAAACTGGATGCTGCGTGTTTGGCATGGTCACTGTTGGAATCTGTGCAGTTATAATACTGACTAGTTTTTTTTGGTGACGTTTTATTCTAGTTTTGATATTTGTCTACATGACTAGCTTTCTGCGGGCAGGTATAGTGAACTTCTGAAGGCATTTGAAGCTTTTCTTTCTTGATTTGGAGAGGCGTGCAAACACCTGGACCATCATTGTTCTGTGACAGATTTACAGCGTCTTCAAAGATAGCTGGGATGTAGTCAAGAGCAAATGAGGGGATATATATTTTTAGTGGAGTGTATGTAGGTGGTGTTGGGTGCTGTTCACTCTCTTATATGTAACATGGATATTCAAGGCAGTTAAAGTAGAGAATGTAGCAGACAGGAATAGCCGTTCTTATTTCAGAGCTTCTTTTACTTCAGGCTCATTCATGCCTGCATTACTGAGGTAGATTAACGTTTGGGTTGTAGTACAACTTCTGTTTTATACAGAAAAGAAATTTATACTTTTGGTGGTAGCTTTTAGTTACAAAGTGCTCTGAGTTAGGGGACTTTGATTGGGAAATATTGGGAATCAGTCTTACATGCCCAGAAAGCAGTAGTGATTATTTTAGAGGTGACTTAAGTGTATGGTTAAGATGTCCCACTTTTCTGAAGATTAAATTCTCAAAGGCTCTCAGCATGAGGCTAGACTCATGTTCTTTCAAAATAAAAATATTGCATATAATTTATTAAAAATGTTCTCCTTTGGACTACAATAATAACAGCATTCATTGTAGAACTATGATTCTGAGCTTGATCGTTGTGGTCTTACTTTATGTGAATGTACAAATTTAATGAAAAAAGTGCATAATGTGAAACAGTGTATGTAGTGATGAATTGTCCTAGAAGTATTAAGTTTTCTTTTTTCATTATACCATCTTAACTTGTAGTGAAAATAAATGAAAACGCACACACACAAACATATGTATACATATACATACACCCACACCAGCAAATTAATGAATCTTCATTTTTTGTGGTTCATAGGTTGTGACTTCATGAGTTTTGTAAGAGATTCCCAAAACATTTTCATTCAATATTCTTTCAAATTAGCTTTGGGTAGTGCCAACTGAAATTTCTCAGTGAGCATTCTTTTCAATTAAGACAAATAAAAAAAAGAAGGTAGGAATTAGATGTGAATATGATATGGTATTTTTTTGTAATGTTTTGTGTATGATGATTGGCATTCGTTTAAAAATGAATATAATACTATTTCTTGAGTGCTGGATTTGGATATGTGGGGGCTAAATAACTGTAAGCATATCACTGTTTTTGATATAACCCACCATATAAGGGAATAAATATTTTAAACTGTTACATAGTAAAGTGAAATAAAATTTAAAATCTTGTCTTCTTTCTACTGAACAGTGGGATTGTTAACAGTAAGGATTGTTTTCTTATGTTGTGTTGACTGGTGATTTGACTTGGAGCCAAAACTGATCCTAACTTATTTTTATTTCAGCTTTGGATGCATCACAGTCCAAGAGGGATGGAGGTTTTAAAATTAACTGGAGCTTTGAGCATTCAGAAGAAAGTGAAGGAGATACAGAGAAAGAGTAAGGATACTTTAATACAGGCTGTGAATGTGGAGAATTGTCACAATTGATTAGTAAAAGGTTGACCCCCCCCCATTCTAGTTCTAAATGCAGAAGTGTTTGGTATAATGATCTCTTACATGTGCACACACACATTCTTATTTTGAAAGATGTTTTTAGCCTAATTATTTCTAAAAGATGCATGAATTATTCCAGAAATAAATCCTAGGATGATAATATTTCTTTTGCAGTGCCTTGAATCAAAGAAGCAGTATTTGGGAACACGAAGGACATGTTGTTTAGACTTTTTCTTAGAAAACACACACACACACACACACACACACATTTAAAATCCAGTTGTCAGTTCTAGCTAGTTCCAGTCAGTGTAACCTATTTCAGTGCACACTTACTAAGTTCCCATTAATTCTGTGAGTCCCATCTACTTACATTTAGGCTTTAGTAATCTTAAATATTAGAGGGGTCCATTTTTGGGCTCTGCTCCTATTGGAATTCTAAATTCTGTAGTTTATAGACAATACAGAAAACTTCATTGAATGATGGCTGTTGCACAGCCCTCATTATCATAGAAGCCATGTTGGTCTTTGTCTATGTCACTTGCCTAAACTGAAGAATCTTGGTAAGATTCTTAGTTCTGAATCCTATAAAGTTCCTGACTCGGCAAAGTGAACACGTTCATTAATAGCAAATTTTGAGGCATATATAAGAGTGTTTCTTCTGTAATGAAACCTTTGTGAGTCTGAAGTACATTATTTGTTGTAGTCATTCTGATTGGTGATAAAATGTTGAAATGATATTCTACCTTCTGGCTTAATATATTAGTTAATTGAGGACAAGCTAGGAATAACATGTGTTTAACAGAAATAATGGTATCCAGTCAGCCCTCCACATTCACTAGCGTTAGGGGTGCAGGACACAGCAAAAGTAGAAGAATTGCAAATATCAAAATGTGTGTGTCTGTGGGAAGGGAGCTGAGCATGGTGGGGAGAATGGGTGTCCAGGGTCCCAACCAGGTGAGAAAAAGGAGAGGAAAAAGGTGGGTCGGCATTGTGGACCTATAGTCCTCGAGCTCACCCATCTTCCTTGAGTGTGGGAGGCATCAGGAGAGGGTTTGTGGTACTGAGAAATTGGACTGTGAGCCCTCCTTAGCTGACAAGGCAGCAGCTGGTGGTAGAAGAGGAAGAGGACCAGTGATGGCTTTTTGAAGGTCTGTGTGATCTGATTAGACCCTCCAAGAGGGAAGGTTCCCTTACAAAAGAAACATCTGAGGTATGGGGGGGCATAGGTTGGGGAAACTTGTGAATAATCAGATCCATGAATGTGAAACTCACAAATGTGGAGGGCTGATTGTCCTAGATTTGATATCCTTTAGAACAATTTAAAATGCCCCTTTAGCTATGGTGTTATTTCAGTGTTTATTTTAATGACACTTGTGGGTAAAATGAGAAACGAGAGATTGATCCAATGGAAAGAATGAGGAACTTTGTCTTTTGTTCCCTATGACCTTTTCATGAATAGAGATAATTTGTAGATAGGAAGGGTACATATAGCTCTGTAGGGAGCAATGTATTCAGCATGTGTTGTGGCAATGTACCACCACATTTAGAGCATCAGTGTATATGCCAAGTGTGGAGACAGAGGGAGAGACGAGAAATGAAAGATTTGGTAGAGAATTACATAGGTGGGGGCTGTAAATATTGCGAGAAGATGAGAGAAAGAGTGGGCCCTGTTATACCTAGTGTATAGTCCTGGAAAGATTCTCATAGATAGAGAACAAAAAAAGGTTTCTCAGCCCAATATGCACATTTTTCTTATGTAGGTTGATTTCTATAAAGAAATGTCGTTTGTCAAGCAGTCACAAGTCCTTGTTCTGATAGACTATAGTTTTTATTTACTGGGGGAGTTTTGGTTCTAGAGCAATACTTCTCCGTGTGCCGTACTATTTTTTTAAAGTATTTATGTTTTGTCCTTGATCTTGGTTTAATGATACCATGGTGCCATGTTTGTGTTTTGTTCTTGATTTTGGTTTAATTGTACCTTCCTTGCAGACCTGTTTGGAGTCAAAACATACAAATAGTGGCTGTTCTGGTCTCAAGTGCTTTTTGTACTAGATGAAAGATGAACTCCAGTTTTTATTGAGATAATGATTGAAATTTGTTCTAATAATGCAAAAATTGAATATAATAGAAATGATTGGTAGCATCAGTAGCCAGGAACCCACCCATTGTTTGAGACAGTGCAATCTCTTGTGCTGTATTAAATGTTGCACCAGAAGATCCAATGACAGGATTTAAAGGTAACCTTAAAGTGCATGTGGAAGAACCTTAGAATCATAGAATCATAGAGTTAGAAGACACCACAGAGGCCACCCAGTCCAACCCACTGCCACGCAGGAACACACTTCAAAGCACTCCCGACAGATGGCCATCCAGCCTCTGCTTAAAAACCTCCAAAGAAGGAGACTCCATCACATTCTGAGACAGCATATTCTACTGCCAAACAGCTCTGACCATCAGGAAGTTCTTCCTGAGGTTCAGGTGGAATCTCTTTTCCTGCAGTTTGAATCCATTGTTCCTTGTTCTAGTCTCTGGAACAGCGGAAAACAGGCCCGCTCCCTCCTCGGCATGACATCCCTTCAAATATTTAAACATGGCTATCATGTCCCCTCTTAACCTTCTCTTCTGCAGACTAAACATACCCAGCTCCCTAAGCTGCTCCTCATAGGGTTTGGCTTCTAGACCCTTCACCATTGGACATGCTCACCATTGGATATGCTCACCTCTGGACATGCTCCAGCTTGTCAATATCGTTCTTGAAATGAGGTGCCCAGAACTGGACACAGTATTCCAGATGAGGTCTAACCAAAGCAGAATAACGTGGCACTATTACTTCCCTTGATCTAGACACCATACTCCTGTTGATGCAACCAAGAATCGCGTTAGCTTTCTTGGCTGCTGCATCACATTGCTGACTCATGTTCCGCTTGTGGTCCACTAAGACTCCTAGATCTCTTTCACATGTACTGTTAGCCAGCCGTGTGTCACCAATCCTATCTTTGTACATTCTATTTTTTCTGCCAAAGTGTAAGACCTTATATTTCTCTGTGTTGAAATTTATTTTCTTAGCTTTGGCCCAACTCTTCAATCTATTAAGAGCATTTTGAATGTTGATCCTGTCCTCTGTCGTATTAGCAACCCCTCCAAAGTAGGTGTCATCTGCAGACTTGATCAGCATGCCCTCTATTCCTTCATCCAAGTTATTGATGAAGATGTTGAATAGCACTGGACCCAGGACAGAACCCTTGGACCTTGTTAGAGACTAATAAATATTGTTCCCTGTAATAACAAACTGTTGTTGATATTGTTGATAACAGCATAGCCAAAATTTTGTCATTGAGAAACAAGAGAGAGATAATGGAATGCTTGGAAAAAGCTGAGGTTTGTAGATGTACCAAAAAGCCTTGGTGGGGGGAATAATAAAAGTCTGAAGTCCAGTGAGAATTAATAGCTATGGCTATTGATCATTAATAGCCATCAGTATCAGTTGAAAGAGGAAAACAGACTTGTGTGAATAAGTCCTTCTAGAACATGAGTGGGAGAATTTGACTCAAAAGTTTTCATAGGTACCTGCTTTCCACAGCAGTCATGACTATTCTGCTAGATAATAGGCTGGTGCTAACCGATTATAATCAGAGGATCCCTATTTTAACTGGTTTTGGCTTTATGCAACATGTCCATAATTTGTAGTTGGATAGAACATTTATAGTGCTAATTTATTACACATGTACTAGAGAACTGGATACAACAGAAGTGTATATTTATGGAATCATGGAATATTGCTGAGATGAGAAGTGATAGATTAACTATTTTTTGTCATTATTAGTTCTTATATAAATTTACTGCTTTCCATCTAATAACATTGTGAAGCAGTATACAACTGGCCTCTCCTACTTAAAGCACATTAAAATATAAGCATTAAAATATAAAATAATTAAATACCAAAATAATACAGTAAGCAGCTAGAAAAATTGTTGTTGACTTCTAAGTACTGGGGGAAGGAAATTCCAAAAGATGGAGGGGGGAGGTCCAGTCACTTCTTGGTTTGAGGGGAAGAAAAAAAGGTCAATAGACACCCAAAGGTTTGTGTGTGATGGGGGAAATTGTATGAAAACATGAGGAGATGGCCAGCAGTGTTCCCGACCACGAGATTTGAGAATACTCAAAGTATTTGAGAACATTTTGGGGGAAAATATTTAGTCCCCCCCTAAAAATGGGGGTGGACATTTGTTACCTAGAGTGTGTGGCCCCCAGGATCCCCACACAGGGACAGTGCATCCAGTTGCCCATAGCACATAGATCATTACAGTAGCCTCTCCACATTTGCAAGGGTTCAGGACTCAGAACCCTTGCAAAACTGGAAAAACTGCAACTAACTCCCCCCTCCAATTCTCCTCAAGAGCTCCCCCTCCCATTCCTTTGCCTCAGGCCCCAGTGTTCCAGGAGAGGAATTAAAAAGACAAAGTAAAGGCCTTACTGGTACTTTCCCTCAGATGGAGAAGAGCAAACTTGTGGTGTTCCAGCTACTTCCAGTGGCCATCTTGAGAAAGGAAGGTAGGAGCAAAGAGAGTACCTGACCAGTCAGCCATTACATGGCAGAATGTGCAGCAACATGGCAGAGAAAACATGTCTCCAACAGTGCGGGGGTGGGAGGCTTACTTTACTTTACCTTTTTCCAAAAAGGAAAAAACTCCTGGAGTGAGGAATGTAAGGAAGGAGGAGGAGGAAAAAGGGGAGGCAAGCACACCTTGTAAATAATTAAATTCACAAAGGTTGGATCTGCAAATGTGGAGGGAGGACTGTATTTGCAGAAGGACACTCATAATAGCAGTGGATTTACTAAATGATGAAGAAGTGAAGTACAATATATTCCTGGAAAAATGAAATATTCCTACAACAGAAATGAGCCTTGAATAAAATGCCAGTGCAACCGAGAGTTGACAGCTATTGCTGAGTATTCTGAAGTGAACTGTGCTTACATGATTTATAGCTGAATAGTAGAGGTTTTTCATCCAGAGGCATATAAACTTTCTGATTACTTTATACTTGCTGTGTTAGGTTTATGAAAAGAACAATTCATTGTACCCTAAGATTATTAACGACGGCTTCTGAAGCTTCCATGTCGTAACATATTTTGCATATTTTCGGTTGTTTAATAAAATTGTTTCTCTTCTGTTACCCCTTTTCTGATCTTTCTGTCAGAACTGTATATGCAGGTATACCTTAGTTAATGAAGTAAATGTGTCCCTGGGCATTTCTTCTTTAGCAGAATGTTTAGTACCAGAGGCAAAAATAACATGGAAGGAATAGGAATAGGTTCCTTCACTATCAAAAATAAATAAATATATATGTTTCAGCAGTTTTTTTATCTGAAATGAACAATGTGCACATGTGAAATGAAACGACCATGTCAGATAAACCTTCCATAAGTAAACAGAAACATTTTGAATTTTCTACAGACCATTTCAAGGCTTCTTCTATATTGCATCCAGGGGTAATTTTTATTATTTTACCACATTCCACTTTTCTTATGATTTTTTTTTTGGTGGCCAGACTTACAGATTTATAGATTGTTAACATTATGAGGGATAGTTGATTGCGTAGACTTGTCTGTTTTCCCCTTTTCTCTCTGTTTTCTTGCTCATCCGTACTCAATAAGGGATCCTGGAGGCAGCTACTGATTACCCTGCCTAATCTAAGCTGCCACATACATCTACAATAGGATTGGGTAGGCAAAATTCCCTTCTTTCACAACAGAAGATTTATCACTTTTTTTTTTACTATAGGCATGATGCTGAAACCTGAAACTGTAAGCCTATGTTTCTCTAGGCCTCTTTCACCATCCTCCCAGTGCCAATACGACTAAAAATCTTCCAGCTAGCCAGATGACAAGAAATTAAAAAATGGGACTGGTGAGGTGAAAAAAGACTTTGTAAAAAGAAACTTCTTTGTCAGAGGCTTTGTTAACTAATCAATCTCTCTCTCTCTCTCTCTCTATGTATATATATAGTGAAATACAACCATAATATTTGAGGGGAATGTGTGGTTTAGACTATCAGATCAAATAAACTTTGTCTAATAAAAATTATCCTTTTGAAGTACTTGCTGAAACTTTGTGTTGCTGCTGTTGAATTGCATGTATTTTTTCTCTTGTTCTTTACCTGTTTAGTGAAGCCAGTTTGCTGAGTGTAGAAGAGAGTGATGGAACCTGCAGTCCCGATAGTGCAAAGAAAGTGAGTATTGATATATAAAATGTGACTTATGTAAGATGAGTGTTTTTTACTTTGCATTCCATGTAACATTTTGATAATTCATTTATTAAAATTCAGTGAGAGGCTGCACACTCTTGATGTATATATTGTCCATGTATATACCATTAAAAGCCACAATGAATATTTTAAAAAGTTTTAAGTGATGCCTTTTTATATTACATACTTCCTTGGCTCCTGGAACTCTAAATCTGGAAGACTTGGCAAACTGAACCTTTGGGCGTATGCGTGTGTATACGTTCAAAATAATTTTATTTGTGTTGCTGGATGTGAAATGGCATTAATTCACTTCATTCTTATGAAATCAAAGGCTACAGAAAAATCAGTTGCAGTGAGCCCTGGGGTTGTATACTTCCATTATGCTCCCCCAGAGGGAGACAGGAGTTTAAAATAAATATCGTCTTGGTGGTTTACTCAGGGATTTTGAGATGGAGGTTTGCATAAATCATAATCTGGAGGGAACTGTAGTTTGCCATACACTAGAAGGGGAAACTTTTCTCCTTCCCTTGTACTTAAATGAAGAGAAGGAGAGAACATGTGAGCACAGCAATGCTTCCCACTGCTCAATCTGGTAGTAAATGTGGTTGGTCATTACTTCTGTATTGAGCCTAAGGAAGTAGAAAAGATGGTGTGTGGATATGATACCCTGAATATACATTTTAGACAAAAATTTTAATACAGTTGAACATATTGGAATGTAATAAATAGTGTTTGCATGCATTTTCTGCCATACCTTGCAAGATACATACAGGAATTGCTGCTTAGATTTATTTCTCTAAAATAATACAATTTACAGTGTGTTCTTGTGTCTATTTATTCATAAGTCCTGCTGTGTTCTGTGACAGTTTCTTTCTAGTAGATATGTTCATGATAGCAGCCTCAGTGTGATTGCCATAGCACATACTAAATGCCCAAGAGCTTGAATATATGTATATAAACAGTGTTAACTGATGAAAAGATTATGCTTATAATAGCAATAGCATTTATTTCTATACCGCTTATCAACTGAGTGTTATCTAAGCGGTTTACAATGTATTTTAGCTAATTGCCCCCAACAAGCTGGGTACTCATTTTACTGACCTGCGGAAGGATGGAAGGCTGAGTCAACCTTGGAGCCAGGCAGGATCGAACTCACAACCTTGTGGTTGCAGTACTAGCATTTAACCACTGCGCCACGAGGGCTCCTTTTTTATAATAAAATGTGGAAAGTCAGAATGGCAATGAATGAATAGTGGCTTTGGTTTCTGTGTGTTGGCAGGTGATTCCCCCTCTTTTATTCCCCCTCTTTTATTGAACTTCCTATGTGATTAAAAAGTAGATCTCTGCTCCTCACCCCTTCCACCTTCCCAGGGCATTTTTAGTATCTCCAGTAAATTTTTTTGTGGGGGGAGGGTGTATTTGAGGGGGATATGGACTTACTATGATGAACAGTTTACTTTTCCCAAGTTTAAGGTTTTTGTTATGTTATGTGATCATGATGTCTAAATACTGCTGGCACTGTAAGTGTCCTAGAGAAAAGATACCTATAGTGAAAGGTGGTTCAGGAAATGTAATGAAATGGTTTCTGTGTCTCCAGATTTTGGCCTTCTAGCTGTTCATAAGAGTTTCTTGAAAATTTGCTTTCTTTTTCGTGGTCTCTGTGCCTCACACACTAGGAGCTTTTGCGCATGAGCGGTAGCGTTCAGAAGATTCTAGAGCTTACTAGCTTGGTGTTCAGCCCGCCGAGCAACGGTCACTCCTCAGTTCTTTCTCGTCTGCCATAGCGAACAGAAGGTTCTTCTTAGTGGCCTGTGTTTGATTGCTTTTCTTGGCATTTTTTGGCTTGACTAATGGACTTTCGGACTCTGATTATGGATTTGGATAACGGACTTGATTTGGGATTTCGAACCCCCTCCCATTTTTCTCCTTTATTTGCTTTTCTCCAACTTCTTTGCATTCTTGGACTTCTCCTCCTCCGAATTTTTTCTCCCCTGCCTTAGACTCCCGGTTTGTGTCGGCCCTCTTCAAAAAGTGTATTACTTGTGGTTGGAAAGTCGCCCTCTCTGACAAACACCGCGCGTGCCTCTTTTGTGTGGGGGAAACCCACAACATACAGGCCTGTTCTATTTGTCGAGAGTTCACATCTCAAACTTTCAGAAACCGCTCGTCAAGGCTAAAGTCGCATTGTTGGGAGGAGTCCTTACGAGCAAAAGAACAACCCAAGGCCCGCATCGTTATGTCTGAAAAAGCGACAGCTGGACGACCAGTGACCATTCCATCGATGGTGTCGACGGCTGCCGCACCATCCACTTCATCGGTACCGGGCTCGGTACCAACATTGAGACCGCCCATCTCCTCGTTACCGAGGGTTCCGAAGTTGTTAGCGGCCGCTAAGACAACTCAGGAGGCACCTGCGGGCTCGCAGGCTTCTAAGTCATCTAGGACTCTAACAGCTGCCCAATGGAAACGTCCTGCTACCCAGGACGTTGGCAAGGAGAAGGAGAAAAAGAAGAAGAGGAAGGAGAAGAGACACTCCCCTTCTAAGGAGGCCTGCCTCCCCACACCTCCACCAACGCAGCTCACTGGGGATCCAGGAGGGCAGTTGTACCAACAAGAGGTCCTTGAGGTGTCAGACGAGGAGCAGACCGTGGAGGTCTTGCCCTCAGAACTGCCCGTTTTGACGGCTGCGGTACTCCTGCCGAGTCACCACAGGTCGGTAGACCGCCGGGAGGAGGTTATGGTCCAACACCGGCCTTCGCCCAGGCACCAGGCAGCCTCTGGCAGGAGCAAGTCCAACTCTCCCGAGTCAGGCCTCCAACACCGTGCCACCGAGATGTGCCTTACAAGAGGGCCCACTCTCGCCCTTCTACCGACTCGTTGTATACCTCTGCCTCCTATCTTGGACGGTACGGTCGAGAACACCAGTGTCGCGAGTACCAGGGATCATACCTATCCTATTCGCCCTCTTATAGGGATAGGTACCAGGTCACCTTATCGCCGATAGGCGCTGGTCACCTTATCGCCGATCCCGCTCGCCCTCAAGAGAAGGCCATTACTCCCGGTATCGGAGGTCTCCAAGTCGATCACCCTCTCCATGCCACCAGAGATCCAGGGAGCCCACACCCCGCTATAGGGTGGTGTCGCCTCGCCCAAGGGTTACGTCGACTGCAACCCGACCGGTGTCGGAATCCACCCAGGCATGGGCGATGGTGCCGACCACCATAGTCACACAGGCAATCGAGCAAGCATGGCCTGCTGTAGTGCCCATCACCGTAACGCCGACACCTCAGACTGTGGCTCTGACCACGTTACTGTCAACAGTACCAGTAACGACTGTGGTACCAGTGGTTACTCTGGCCCTACCTCCCCGTAAACCATCTAGGGAGAGGTTCGCTGAGAGATCTCCGACTCACTCCTCCCAGTCATACGACTCAGACTCGGAATCCAATGACTCTACACCAACTTCTCATGAGTCACATCCTTTGGGCTTCAGAGACCCGGGACCCGAGTTGGCACCGGAGGATGTGAAACAGTTTTCTGCCATCCTCCTTCACATGGCTACTGCACTTGGCCTAAAGGTCACGGACCCGGCTCCAATGGTGGAAGACTCAGTCTTCCAGTATGTGGATACACATCCACCATCCACTGCACCGTTGCCTTTCCTACCGGTGGTCATGGAGGCCTTGAAACACCCATGGGCCAAGCCAGCTTCTGCACAGCCAATTCCATACCAGCTGGAACATTTATACCATACGCAGAAGGAAGACGCAGAGTTTCTTGTCAGCCACCCAGTACCGAACTCGATTTTCATCAAGTCTGCCCAGACCAAAGGCGGAAACAGGGCAGACACCATCCCGCCAGACTGCGAAGGCCGTAGGCTGGACAACTTCGGCAGGAGGTTTTACACCACTTCCTCCCTGATTGCCAGGGTGTCCAATACGCAGGTGTGTCTGGCAGCCTACCTCAGAAATCTGCTCGACCGGTTCTGCCTGCTCCTGGCTAACCTGCCGGAAGAGAGCCGTGCAAGTGCCACGCAGTTCTTCAACGAGGCGGTGGCACTTGCTAATCAGCAGATCATCTCTTCAAGGCACACCGTGGAGGTTGCCTCAAGAGTAATGGTCAGCTCCGTGGCCCTTCGACAGTATGCGTGGCTCAGATCATTGGGGTTGCAAGAGGATAGCCGGAGGAGGATCGAGGACCTCCTCTTCGACGGCCAGGGACTGTTCCATGCCACGACTGACAAGGCCATGGATCATCTTGTTAAGGCGCGCCTGACCACGAGGAAGATGGGTATACATCAACCATCTCAGCCTCACCATTCCTTCAGTTCCTGACCATCGTGGCGCAGGCCGTCGTTCTCCTCCTTCCAACAGCGGTCTCCTTGATCTACGCAATCCCGACCGTCAACCACCTCCTCAGCTCGAAGACCTTTCCGGAGACGCCCATCCTCCTCTTCGAAAAAGTCTTTGTCTGGGACGAAGTCTTGGTTTTGACCACCTTCGCAGGTCGCCACCGCATCCGACCTTCAGCCTGCCAGCAGCCTTCGAAGATCAACCGAGCCTGGCCAGATACCTTGCCGAGTGACGCCACGTCACCACGAACTCTTGGGTTCTTTCCATTGTCTGTCTTGGCTACGCCATAGAATTTCAAGATATTCCACCGCGAGGTGTCTACTATTCCACCCCGGCCAGCTCGACTCTGCTGGAAGAGATCCAGTCCCTGCTTCAAAAAGGGGTGATTGAGGAGCTTCCGTCTTCAGCCAGAACCACTGGCTTCTTCTCCTGGTGCTTCACGGTACCGAAGACAGATGGAACCCTGCAGCCTATCCTTGACCTCAGAGGGGTGAATGACTACCATCCGCCCCAAGAGGTTCAAGATGCTCACGCTATCCTCGATCCTGCCTTTCCTTCGACGAGGGGACTAGTTCGCCTCCATCAGTCTTCGGGATGCTTATTTCCACATCGCCGTTCACCCGCAGCACAGACGATACCTATGGTTCGCGGTCGACGGCGCCTGTTACCAATACAGGGTGCTACCATTCGGACTCTCTACCATGCCCAGGGTCTTCACCAAATGCATGGCCCCTGTGGTATCACACCTGTGGATGAAGGGTGTCTCGATCTACCCCTACCTAGACAACTGGCTGTTGGTGGTGTCCTGCAGACAAAAACTCTACAAAGACATCCACTGGACACTCACACTTCTGACCCATCTCGGTCTCCAGGTCAACCCGAAAACATCCCACCTCGAGCCTGCGAGGGTGCTAGACTTCATCCGTGCAACCCTAGACTCGGTATCGGCGAAAGCCTACTTACTGATGAACCGTGCACAGACGCTTTGTTGGGCTGCGTCTACTGTCTTCGACGCCCCGACGATAACAGTGAGGAGAATCCAGCAGCTCCTTGGGTACATGGCTTCCACTACCGCCGTGACCTACCTCTCCAGGCTCCGTGCACGGTTCGTCCGGGTTTTCGACCCACTCCTGGACGACCAGAGACGTCTCCTCCAACTGCCTCCGCAGGTGCGCCACTCTCTGCTATAGTGGCAGTCTTACAACCACCTCCTGTCAGGCATGCCCTTCAGGGAGCCGACTCCACAGATCAGGGTGACAACAGACGCCTCCCTCTTCAGATGGGGCCTCACTGTGGCGATCTCAGGGTCCAGGGCCGGTGGATCGACAACAAGACCGACCTCCACATCAATGCCCTCGAGCTGCTCACCATCTGGAAAGCTCTGAGGGCCTTTCGCCACCTCGTTACCGGCCGCACAGTGTTGATCCTGACAGACAACACAACGGCGGTCTGCTACGTCAACAGGCAGGGAGGAACTCATTCGACTACCCTCCTCAACATAGCCCTCGATGTCAGTGCCAGGCGGTGGTCAGGCAGAGGCAGGGGAGCTGGTTAGAGGTGCAGGGCTTTAATGCAGACAAAACTCAAAAGTACAAAGCAAGCAGGCTTCTACACAGTCTTAACAGAAATAGTCCTTAATGCAGGCAGGGCTTCTACTCAGTCTTAACAGAAATAAACACAGGCTGTTAAAGTACATAAGGCAGGTTACTTCACTAAGGCGAACAGGAGGACTGGTTTCAGGCGAGGGCAGGAACAAGGCACAGACAGCAGGACCACAGTTGACCAACAGTCATTGCTCCATGCCTTCCACAGCCCGGCACCTGCCTCAAATAGCCCTCCAAGTAGACGCCGACCAATCAGGTGTGGCCATGTGGCTGAGGGCCAACCAATCAGGTGTGGCCATGTGGCTGAGGGCTCGCAGCTGGGCTGTGCCTCACAGCTGGGCTGTGCCTCACAGCTGCGAGTTCTCTGCCTGTCGCCTCCCCTGGATCGGGGCCGCAGGCAGACTCCCAGACCTCCCGCGGATCAGGGCCGCGGGTGGGCGGAGCCCCAGGAACAGGCCCGAGGCCTGCAGCTTCTAGGTAGGTGGCTCCAGGCCTGGCAGCCTCTCCCACGGCCACCAGGCCCGAGCCGTCGGCCGCGTCGGCCTCCAGACAAGGCCCCTCAGCCGCAGCGGCCTCAGGGGCAGCGACAGGCCCAGCCGGGCCCATGCCCCTGACACTCGATCTCTGGGACTGGTGCGTCTCGCTTCGAATCCATCCGGTGGCGGTTCACCTGGCAGGGCAGGAGAACACCACAGCAGATGCCCTCAGCAGGGACACCTCTTGCCACCACGAGTGGTCCCTCTCCAGCAAGGTGTTCCAGATGATACGAGACCGATGGGGCGAGCTGGTGATTGACCTCTTCGCCACCAGCCAGAATGCGAAGTGCCGTTGGTATTGTTCAAGGGCCGGTCACGATCGCGATTCCATTGGCGATGCCTTCCAGTTCGAGTGGAGCGGAGGACTCCTCTACGCATTCCCTCCGTTTCCCCTCCTGGGCAGAGTGATATCAAAGATCCTAGTGGACCGAGCCGACATCGTTCTCGTAGCCCTGTAGTGGCCGAGGCAGCACTGGTTCAGCCCCCTACTCCAGGCCGCACACGGTCGACTACTCAGGTTCCCGACGATTCCGGATCTTCTGTCTCACTCCAGCGGTCTCGTGCTCCACCCAGACCTGCCGCTCCTGACCCTCTATGCCTGGCGGATATCGCCCTAGACGATCCCGTCATCGGTAACATCTTCATCACGGCCAGGAAGGAGTTGACACGCTGCAATTATCAGTACAAGTGGCAATGATTTGTAACCTTTGCTGAAGCACGACAGGAGCTGGTATCTCCTGTCAACTTGCCTACCGTGCTCCACTTCCTTTTACACTTTCGGCAGGGCTTAACCTTTCCTTCCCTGATGGTCTACCTCGCTGCTATCGTGGCATACCAGCCTCCACAATCTCCATCGGCGGCCCTTTTTCGTGACGGTACCATGAAGCAGTTTATGAAGGGTCTGCAACACCTTTATCCACCAGTATCGCCACTGCTACCGCCGTGGTCGCTTTCCCTGGTGCTATCGCAGCTAACGAGACCGCCCTTCGAGCCCATGGCGACTGCAGATGACAGACTGCTCACCATGAAAACTGCCTTCCTGGTGGCTGACACCTCTGCCAGGTGGGCGGAAGAGCTGACAGCCCTATGGTCTGACGACCCTTACCTCATGTTCCACAGGGACAAAGTGGTCCTTTGGCCTGACATCTCATTTTTACTGAAGGTGGTGTCTAACTTCCATCTCAGTCAGGACATCATCTTGCCAACCTTCTGTCCGAACCTGACTACACCTTTGGAACAATCCCTTCATTCCTTGGATGTTTGTCGGGCATTGGCCTTCTACACAGACAGGACTGCCTCTTTTTGACAGACTCCACACCTTTTTGTGTGCTATGGCAGGCGTCGAAGGGGCTGTAAGGTATCCACCCAACGCTTCTGGAAATGGGTGGTCCAGACTATCCTGCTGGTGTACGAGCTCGCTAAGAAGCCTCCGCCAGACTTGCTCTGGGCTCATTAAACCAGAGCCGTGGTGACATCTGCAGCCCTCCTACGAGGAGTTGACCTGCAGGAACTCTGCCATGTGGCGACCTGGTCCCAGCCATTGAACTTCGTGCGCCACTACAGGCTAGACTGCCGGTCCCGTCGAGATGCCCATTTTGGACATGCTGTGCTGGCTTCTGTTCTGTAGGACCTGGCTCACCATCTAACCGGTAAGCTACACAGTCTCCTAGTGTGTGAGGCACAGAGACCACGAAGAAGAAGAACAGGTTGCTTACCTGTAACTGTGGTTCTTCGCGTGGTCATCTGTGCCCTCACACACACCCGCCCAACCGTCCCCTCTTTTTCAGGTCCCTTGTCGGCGGACTACAGAACTGAGGAGTGACAGTTGCTCGGCGGGCTGAGCATGCGCATGGGGGAGAGGTTCCCGCCAAGCCACTAAGCTCTAGAATCTTCCGAACGCTACCGCGCACGCGCAAAAGCTCCTAGTGTGTGAGGGCACAGATGACCACTCGAAGAACCACAGTTACAGGTAAGCAACCTGTTCTTATATCTCCTATGCAGATTTCAAACCACATTAACAATAATTTACTTTTATGCCTCATAGAGAAGCGGCATTTTCTTTTACTATCTTATGTTGACAATGGACTACATCTGGTTTAGATTTTTAACCAGGACCCAAATGGGTAGAAAGTTGCTTTTCTTGAAGTTATTCTATGTATAAATAAGTATGACCAGTACAGCACAGTAGTTTTCAAGGCCAGATGTTGCTGATTTCAGTCCTGGGGAGTTGAACTTTGCTATAAGGATTTTAAAGCTGACAGCAAGAGGATTAAAGAGTATTTTGTGACTTAATTTTTTTTTAAAGCTTCCCTTAGGATGGGTGAAGCTAAAATTTGTAAAAGCACAGCATGCCAGATAAGAGTCAGGACTATTCAATTACATCTGGATTTGGAATGCATGAATCTCACTTGCATAGTAAAAGATGCAGTTGAGAGCCAGTGTGGTGCAGTGGTTTGAGCTTTGGACTATGACTCTTGAGACCAGAGTTTGGTTCTCTGCTCGGCCATGGAGACCTACTGAGTGACCTTAGGTGCATCACACTTTCTCAGCTGCAGAAGACCCCATGATAGGTTCACCTTAGGCTCGCTGTAAGTTAGAAATATCTTCAAGACACCACCACCACCACCACAACATTGTAAATTTTTGTGGCTGTATGTATTTCATTTGAAATATATTTGTGTCAGAAACTTTTCATGTTAGTGGCGTTTGGAACAGCACTTCTCTTTGAAGAATGAATAAAAAAGTCTTAACCTTAGTAGAAATGTAAAGTAAAATTCTGTCGTCATGTGATGGTTGATATTTAACTTTTGTCAATTGTTCTATTTCAGTCACTTCGTTATCATTCAACAACTTTTGGTAGCAGAGGTGATTCCTTAAGAACATACACTAGACGAAGCAAAACTGACTCTTCTAGAGTGTTAAAAGGAAACTCAATTGGACTCAATATGTTGGGAAACAGCAGAAAATTAAGGTACAGTGCTTCCAAATGTACTCAAACTTGTTTAATCAGTGGTCTGTTTCTGGAAGTAATAATAATGCTGCTGTAAACCATGTTAAGATGATTCCACTTTGTCGACGTGTTCTGGCAGTATATTAAAATGTCTAACTAATAGTATTCAAATGTCTTTGTGGTCTAAGACCTGGGATTTTGTTCTTGCAGGTTTTTTGCCTGGATGCACTATGTTTGTTACACTGTAATTAAAACTAAAAAATTATAAATTATCCCACTATTCTGGGATACTGAGGCAAGGTTAGTATTTATTAGTATGTGTTGCTTAAGGCAAGAAGCATATCTGATGTACTGACAATTTTGGGTTTTCAGAGTGGGCTCTACAGTCTCAGCAAGCCTCAAATGTCATGTGATAACCTACATACTTACTCCTCAGGCCTGTCTTCTCCTCTGTGGTATTTAGTATAGGTACAGACTGCATGATGAAAACATCTTGCCAAGTTTTTACATTTCTGTGCTCATGCCTCTCCCATCACCTAGCTTGATGAAAAGTTTTGGAAAACTTAAATGCTTGCATACTCTTATGAAATTGTAGGTTGAACTCACCAAAGGTATTTGCCCACCTGCTGATTTTGTTTAGTTAGGTGAAGAAGACAACCTGTAATAATTATAACGAAATAATTAAATCTTATATATTTCTAATAATAAAATCTTATATGTTTTTAAATGTTGGTTACAGGTATTTAGGTAGACCTTAATACCAATTTCTTCCAACACAAAGATGGTTCAGTACTACTAGCTGAAAGGGAGTCTGTTTCTGCTATTACTTCAAATTAACCAAACATTTCAGCACATGAAAACTCACATTCAGCTGCCACTTAGAAAATGAGGTGAAGGAGAACTTCTCTAAGCAAAGTTGTAATCTGGCCATGGTATCTAAATACTTATCCTTTTTCTGCCTGATTTCTATATTTACAGTGAACATGTTCAGAGTATATCTTGCTCTGGAACAGTAGGACAGGGAAGACGTTGTCCTCATGCTCATGCACAGACACCTGTAGTCAAAACAGCAGCTCAAAGGTAAGATGTAAAGCCCTCTCTCCCTTTGTCCCTCCCTCCTCTCATACACACATAATCATTGAATGCAAACTCAGGTAAAGTTTGAACCGTTTCCTTTTACATTTTATTTCTAGTTAACTTTTTCATAACTAAAAGTACACAGGATAGTAATGTGGATAAGGATGTTACATGGATAAACACTGGCAAGAAGTAATGTAGGGCAGCCAAACATGCAATTTCTCTCTTGAAATTTTTACCTCCCATTGAATTCATAAAGAAATATTCAATGATCAGAAGCCTACTAGTTCAAGACTAGAGTAGAGGCTGGCTGAAACTTCACAAAGCTGAGAAGCAGAAAGCTAAGTCTGATTCCTTAACAGACATACCTTGTGATTAGTAGTGATGTTATGCGATGTCTTATGTTTGCAGTCACCTGACCCTCACTGTGTGGGTTCTTCCCTTTCATCCTTAAGATGAGGAGAGTGGATGCCTGGGCCTGGCAAAGAAGTTTCATTTTATGAAATTTAGGGGATCTCTGTCTTTTATAGATATGGAAATATGAAGTCAGAATTGGCTTTTAATCTGAATATTGGTTTCTGGAAGGTATAATTTTGAACTAAAAGAAAAGTAGAACTGAAGCAGAGAGTTGCCTTCCTACTTGTATTAAATAGGATAAAGTTTACTGGGAGAATAAACAAATAGAAGGTGAGAAGTAGGCAGCTTATCACATGTTGACACACCTGGTTTCCTTTCAGTCTTCTGTTTCTTAGTGTCGTTGCTTCTTTTGTCCTGCTCCCAGTGTCCATGCCACAGCTACTTATGTATCAACACATTTGGATTGTATTCAGTCCTTTGTCTCTTAGTGCCTGTGCCCACTTATGTCCTCTTACTGCTATCTATCAGCCAGCATGTGGACACCTCATTTGTTGATAAGTTCAAGATTCTGCTGCCTACAGAATTTGGATTCATTCAGCAATCCTGCAGGATTTATATTCAGACCTTTCCTGGAAACAAGAATCTCTGGAGACCTTCTGAGCACTGGGACTTACTACTGTGCCTATACTCTTGGTTTCCAGTCTTGTCCTTACCTTGCCTTTGTCTTGTGCCTTGTTGTGTCTGATTCTGATTTTGCCAGTCGTGACCAGAGCTTGAATCTAAAGATTGGATCATGTGTGCTAATTGAAAGCTTCAGAGTTTTTCTGCTGTGTTATATGTGTATCTGAGGCTTAATACTGTGCCTGTCTAGTTTTGTGAAGTCATTTTTGTCTTAGAGCTTTGGCCTTTGACCAGGAATGTAGTTTTGAGCTTTGCTTTTTGTTGATGGTATGCTTGTGAATTTACTCCTGAGAACCAGTTGTTGCATATCTTTATGGGGCAGGAGACTCAATAATAATGGAAGCTTAAGTCTTAGGGGGATCTTTATTTTGTGATCACACAAATGTTCAAGGCAAAAACCTGTGCAATTTCTGCAGTTTTGTTTCCAACATTGCTTAGGGTTTGGGAAGATAAAGCTGAAAGTTCCATTAGGGAAAGGCTTCTTCCATTTGAGAGTCACAGCTAGAGGAGTTGGACACATCCATTTAAGTTACAATTCAGATTATGGCAGATTTTAAATACTTCAGGTTGTATTTAAACAGGTGTAGGCCTTTTGGTTGTGTTATCATTATTTGCAAGTAAATAGAACTTTTACTGCTTGGGAGAGTAATTTAGAGCATTACTTTTATAGTTCACGTTGCTCTTGCACTGCAGTATTCTGTCTGAATAGAGTTAATTGTGAAGCAGTTTGTGTAACCAGTTCTCCCTTTTAGAAGACTCAGAACAGTGGTGAGAAAGCTAAAAGTATTCTCTTATGCAAGCACTGGTGGTCCACACAATTGCTTTAACTTTTAATTTTACTGCAGCGACAGGTGCTTTCTGAAGCTCTGCTCACTGAAGCTATGTAGCAATGTCCTGTTGTGTGATGCTTCTCATCAAAAGCACTCAGATATGTTTTGCTGTGATTTGTTTTTAATATGCATGAAAAACAGCTTCAATTCAGTTTGTCCAGAAGAGAATTGGTTTTTAAAATTCATAACCTGCTACTAAGATTTTTTAGGACTTCCTGAAACTCTTGGCTTTTTAAATTTTTTCCTGGGAATGTTTTATTTGAAGAGGAATCCCCAAATGTATGTCCTGTTTTGCTTTTGTGAATCAAAACTGTGGAGTACTACTATTACCACATTTAGAAGGGTTGAAAGGTTTAGTTTTTCTAAAGAGAAGGTGAAAGAGAAGTAAGGGGATGAAGATTTCATCTTTTAAAAATAAAAGTCAAAATGGAAGGTATCATTTTACCATTTTTAAAATGGAAGCATTTAATGTTTAAAAAGCATTTTATGAGCAAAAAAGAATTTTAAGAAAGAAAAGAGGCAAAGCAGGTGACCCTAGAATAGGAAGGTAGAAGTGATGGCTCAGTGTGCTGGAGACCTTAGGAGAAGGATATTGGGTGGGCAGGAAGCATAGTGTGAATTGAAGGGACTGGTGGAAACAGGAACTAAAGGGAAAATATGGGGCACAGCGAACTGGGAGCAAGAATTGGTCTGCTTCATTGTGTCTTTAATTTTCTTCAAGGCTTTACTAATGTTATTTTTCTTCAAGGCTGTGCTTGAAATATTTGCATTATTGTTAAACCTCTGTTGCTTAAGTGTCTGTGTTTTCAGAATGCCAGTCAAACGTTATTGCTACCTGATCTGTGGCCATGTTTGCTTTTTTCTCTTGCATGGGTATTTGAATTGTATGTTTCCTTTATACTATAATGCACTAGTGGTTTTCTCTACCTGAGTCTCTTTATTTTTAAGGCTTTGGGAAATTCTGGGACTTGGCTGCTGATAGAAAATAAATCTGTATGCAACCTGAGTAGAAGTTTGGGCCATTTTTGCACGAGCCTGTTATAGCGCTATTATTCCACTTTCAACATCCTATGGAATCCTGGGGTTTGCAGTTTATAATAGGCCTGTGCGGAAATGGCTTTAGAGTCCCTTGTCTATGATTTTCTACATAATATAGTATGGCGTAAATGCCACTGCATCATGAATTTCTGCTTTGCCTTTCTATAAATATTTCTGTTTGGGTTCCTACAATTTGTTGGGCTTTTTGTTATGATTATCTTAATAATCTGTCCTTTAATTTCTTAGCAACAGAACTCTTGACTATAGAAAAACATCAATAAGTATTTGTCACACTGTTGTTTGAATACCCTCTTCAACAGAACTATGTTCTTCTTCGTGGTCTCTGTGCCTCACACATTAGGAGCTTTTGCGCCTGCGCGGTAGCGTTCGGAAACTTCTAGAGCTCGTTCGCTTGGCGGGAACCCCTCCCCCACGCCGGTACTGTGCATGCTCCTCCCGCCGAGCAACGGTCTCTCCTCAGTTCTTTTTCGTCCGCCATCGCGTACGGAAGGTTCTTTAGCTTGTTCCTCGCTGTTTCTTCTGCTTGGCTGTTTTTCCTCTCAGTTTTTGGCTATTTCGGACTGTTTCTTGACCTCTCTCTCGGACTTCCCTTCGGACTTGGTAAATTCGGACTTCTCCGTGTTTTTTCTTCTATGTCCGCACTGTTTAAAAACTGCGTGTCGTGTGGGCGTAAGGTCGCTCTTTCCGACGGCCATAAGGAGTGTCTCTTCTGCTTGGGCGAGTCTCACAACACCCGGACTTGCCCAATCTGCCGGGAGTTTACTTCTCAAACTCTCCGCAACAGGTCTTCAAGGCTAAAGTCTTTTTGTTGGGAGCAGTCTTTGAAGGCAATTGAGGAGACCTCCCAATCCAAGATGGCCAACAAGAAGACGACCACACCATCGACGGTATCGGCGGCTGCCGTTCCGTCTACCTCGTCAGCATCGGACTCGGTGCCGGCGTCGAGAACGCCCATCGCAGTGCTACCGAGGATCCCGAAGCTCTCGGCGGCTGCCAAGTCAGCGAAAGGGTCCTCGACGGCCAAGAAGACTGAGGCTCCGGCTAGGGGAACGCCTCAGAAGAAGCGCCCTGCTCCGGACGGAGACAAGGGAAAGGAGAAGGAGAAGGACAAGAAGAAGAAGAGGAAGGAGAAGAAACGCTCCCCGGCTGGGGACGTTCATCCTCCCACTCCTCCTCCAACTCTTGAGCCTTCAAAAGGGCGAGGCGAGCCCGCCGACCTCTCGGACAATGAGGTCGAGGATGCGCCACAGGAACACCCGGACTCGCCAGTGGAGGAACCTCCAACCCTGGTGGAGGAACAACACTACCGCCCTTCGAGCTGCCGCAGGTCAACTGACCTGCAGCAGAGACCATCCCGGCAAGTCTCTGCTTCCCCGGAACAGTGCTCGATATCGGCTAGATCTCGGTCACGCTCTTCGGAGCTGCCGCAAAGATCGCTGACTCCTCGAGAGACACAAGAGGAACAACCTCGCTCTTCTGCCTCCAGGTACACCTCGGCGTCCTGCGTGGCCAGGTACGCCAGGGAATCTGAGTGGAGAGAGAGCCCGAAATCCTACCGGTCACATTCTCCATCATACCGGGATCGGTACCACCGTGACCCGAGGCGCTGGGAGACCTTCCGGAGGTCCTGGTCACCTCAACGCGAACGCCGTCAGTCTCGCTCCCGCTGACCAGAAAGAGAGGACCGTTGGTATCGTAGGCACCGAAGCCGTTCGCCGAACGACTACCGCCGCTCCGAACGCTCCTTCAGCAGCTCTCCCTCACCTCGATACCAAAGAACGAGAGAGCCTTCGCCTCGATACCGTGCGGTATCGCCGCCTCCCAGGGTTACTTCTACAGCAACGCGCCCTGTGGAGTCTGTGGTGACTAAGCAGGCCACGACCACGACGGCCTGCCAGACAACACCCGTCACCACCAAGAAGGTGAAGTTGGTGGTCGCTGCACCCAAACAGGACGCCCCCACTGTCTCCGTTTCTGCTGCGAACAAGCCGAAAAAGGCGCAGTCTACGACCACTGCGAAAGAGCCAGAGCGGGAGCAGCGAGAAGACTCACCCACCTCCGGGTCCTATGACTCCAGCGCCGAGTCGGACGTATTGGAGGCTGCTTCACAGGAGTCCCCTCCTTTGGGATTCAGAGAACCGGTTCCCGATTCAGCTCCGGAGGACGTCCAACAGTTCTCCGCGATGCTGCTTCGGATGGCCACTACCCTAGGCCTCAAAATCGCGGACGCGGAACCGGAGGATGACGACCCGGTCTTCTCGATGGTCGAAGGAAGGCAACCTGCCACCGGCCCGCTGCCCCTTCTCCCTCGCATCGCGAAGGTCGTCAAGTCCGCGTGGGACAAGCCAGCTTCGGCGCAGCCGATACCTCAGAGGCTCGAACACCTGTACAGGGTACAGAAGGATAACGCCGCTTATCTCTTCAACCACCCTGTGCCAAACTCTGTGGTCGTCGAGTCGGCTCAGACGAAGGGGAGCGGCAGACAACATACCACCCCACCGGACAAAGAAGGCCGCAAATTGGACGCCTATGACAGGAGGTTCTACTCCGCCGCCTCCCTCCATATACGGCTGTCCAAGACGGAGGCTTGCCTCACGGCTTACCTGCGCAAGGTCCTCGATTGTCTCTCCCCGGCCATAGAAGCAGTGCCGGAAGACATCCGCCAGGCTACTGCCATGATTTTTAACAAGGCGGTAGCAATCTCACTCCAGCAGATCGTCTCCTCTCGACACGCAGTGGAGATAGCATTGCGGGTAATGGCAGGTTCCGTCGGCTTGCGCCACCAAGCCTGGCTGAGACCTGCGGACATCCAGGAGGACACTCGCAGGAGAATCGAGGACCTTCCGTTCGACGGCGAGGGCCTGTTCAACGCATCCACGGACGAATCGTTGGACATCCTGGTCAAAGCGAGGCTGACGGCGAAAAAGATCGGCCTTCATCCATCCTCGCAGGCCCACAGGCCTTCTGCTTTCCGCCAGTCATGGCGACGCTCCTCCACCTCGTCCTTCCAGAGGTCGGCTCAGTCCGCTCCCTCGAGGCCTTCTTCGGGATCGTCTGGTAGACGTTCTTTCAGGCGACGCCCCACTTCGTCAAAGAAGTCCTCCTCCGAGATGAAGTCCAGGTTTTGACCTGTTCAGCAGGCCGCCTCAACGGCAACAGCCTCTCTTCAGGCTTCCCTCAGCCCTCGGAGACTGACCGACTTTAGCTCGACACCTGTCGGAGTGACAGCATGTCACTACGGACTCTTGGGTGCTTTCCATCGTCCGTCTTGGCTACGCCATTGAGTTTCAAGATATTCCTCCTCGAGGCGTCTACTATTCCACTTCGTCCAGCTCGGTCCTCCTGGAAGAGATCCAGTCTCTCCTCGACAAAGGAGCAATCAAACAGCTCCCGTCGAAAGCCAGCTCCACCGGCTTCTTCTCCCGGTACTTCACGGTACCGAAGTCCGACGGTTCCCTTTGACCGATCCTCGACCTCAGAGGGGTGAACAACTACATCCGCCCCAAGAGGTTCAAGATGGTCACGCTACCGTCAATCTTGCCTTTTCTCCATTGAGGGGACTGGTTCGCCTCCATCGATCTCCGAGACGCCTACTTCCACATCGCCATTCGCCCGCAACACAGACGGTACCTCCTCTTCGCAGTCGACGACATCTGCTACCAGTACAAGGTGCTGCCGTTCGGACTCTCGACTGCCCCAAGGGTCTTCACCAAATGCATGGCCCCGGTGGTATCGTTCCTGCGGACGAAGGGTGCCTCTATCTACCCGTACCTAGACGACTGGCTGTTGGTGGCGTCCTGCAAACAAAGACTTTACCACGACGTCCACATGACGTTGACACTCCTTACCCATCTCGGGCTACAGGTCAACCCGAAGAAGTCTCACCTCAAGCCGGCGAGGACGTTAGACTTCGTCGGTGCCACTCTGGACTCCATGTCCGCCAGGGTGTACCTGCCAGAGACTCGGGCGCAGACCTTGATCCAAGCTGCTGTTCACGCATACGCGGCGTCCACCTTGTCAGCGAAAAGGAT
Source organism: Ctenosaura bakeri (assembly GCA_948474755.1). Taxonomy (NCBI): domain Eukaryota; kingdom Metazoa; phylum Chordata; class Lepidosauria; order Squamata; family Iguanidae; genus Ctenosaura; species Ctenosaura bakeri. Next base: position 101,396 of record CAOLHI010002715.1, on the reverse strand, counting down.
CCAGCAACTTTTGGGCTACATGGCCTCGACAACCACGGTCACGTATCTGTCCAGACTGAAGGCAAGACCCCTTCAACACTGGTTCGTCCGCATATTCGATCCCCTGCGTGACGAACAGAGCATTCGACTGCAGCTGCCAGAAGGAGTCCGCTCATCTCTCCGATGGTGGCAATCACGAGACAACCTGCTGTCCGGGATGCCTTTCCAACAGCCGACACCAAAGGTGACGGTAACGACCGACGCCTCCCTCTCCGGTTGGGGTGCCCACTGCGGCGATCTCAAAGTCCGCGACAGATGGGACGCCGACGAGACGACTCTCCACATCAATGCCCTCGAGCTGCTGACCATCTTGAAAGCTCTGTGGGCGTTCCGCCACATCGTCTCCGGCCGCACTGTCCTGATCCTCACAGACAACACCACTGCGGTCTGTTACGTCAACAGACAAGGAGGGACTCATTCCACTACCCTACTGAACATCGCCCTCGAACTGTGGGACTGGTGCGTTTGTCTACGAATTCATCCCATAGCTGTTCACCTGGCCGGGCAGGAGAACACTACAGCAGACGCCCTCAGCAGGGACACCTCATCCCATCACGAATGGTCTCTCTCCGGAGAGGCGTTCAGACTGATTCGGGACTGCTGGGGCCAACCGTCGATTGACCTCTTCGCGACCAGGGAAAACGCGAAGTGCAGCCGATTCTGTTCGAGAGCAGGCAACGATCGGGCCTCCATGAGCGACGCCTTCCAGTTTCCGTGGACTGGGGAACTCCTGTACGCGTTCCCGCCGTTCCCGCTGCTCGGCCGGATGATATCGAAGATCCGAGCCAACGCGATCCTGGTAGCCCCGTATTGGCCGAGGCAGCACTGGTTCACACCCCTGCTACGAGCCGCGCGAGGCAACCTCCTTCGGCTACCATCGACACCGGACCTGCTCTCCCACTCCGGCGGCTGCGTCCTCCATCCGGACCTGCCACACCTGACCCTCCATGCCTGGAGGATATCGCACTAGACGATCCCGTGCTCGGTAACGTCCTCATTGCGGCCAGGAAAGAATCCACCCGTCGTAACTATGAATACAAGTGACGACGCTTCCTGACCTTCGCTGAAGAGCGGTGTGAGCCGGTATCGCCTGCCAGGCTCCCCACCGTCCTTCACTTCCTCCTTCACCTCCAACAGCAGGGCCTGGTGTTCCCGTCCCTGAGGGTGTACCTCTCCGCGATCGTGGCATACCAACCGCCACGATCCTCAGCGTCAGCCTTCTTCAGGGACGATACCGTTAAGCGGTTCCTGAAGGGATTACAACATCTCTACCCACTGGTATCGCCGCCGTTACCACCGTGGTCCCTGTCGCTGGTGCTATCGCAGCTTATGAAGCCACCGTTTGAACCTATGGCGACATCGGATGACAGGCTGCTTACTTTGAAAACTGCTTTTCTCGTGGCTGTTACCTCAGCGAGACGAGCGGGCGAGATTACTGCCCTTCGAGTGGATGAGCCCTTCCTGGTCTTCCACAGGGACAAGGTGGTCCTCAGACCTGACATTTCCTTCCTGCCAAAGGTGGTGTCCAGCTTCCATCTCAACCAGGACATCATCCTGCCTGCCTTCTTCCCGGACCCGACAACACCGTTGGAACGGTCCCTTCACTCCCTTGATGTGCGTCGGGCCCTTGCTTTTTACAAAGACAGGACTGCTCCCTTCCGACAGACACCGCATCTCTTCGTTTGCTACGGACGGCGTTGGAAGGGCCACAAGGTGTCCACCCAGCGCTTCTCCAAGTGGGTGGTACAGACTATTCAGCTGGCGTACGAGCTCGCGAGGAAGCCTCCGCCAGCCCTTCTTCGAGCCCACTCCACCAGAGCTGTGGCAACTTCTGCGGCCCTCCTGCGAGGGGTCGACCTGCATGAACTCTGCCGTGTGGCGACCTGGTCCCAGCCGTCGACCTTCATTCGCCACTACAGGCTCGACTGCCAGTCGCGCCGAGATGCTCGGTTTGGACGTGAGGTGCTGGCTTCCGTACTCTAGGACATGACCCGCCATCCAACCGGTAAGCTACACAGTCTCCTAATGTGTGAGGCACAGAGACGACCAAGAAGAAGAACAGGTTGCTTACCTGTAACTGTGGTTCTTCGAGTGGTCATCTGTGCCCTCACACATACCCGCCCTTCCTTCCCCTCTTCTCAGGTGCCTGTAGGTTCTATGGCGGACGACAGAACTGAGGAGAGACCGTTGCTCGGCGGGAGGAGCATGCGCAGTACCGGCGTGGGGGAGGGGTTCCCGCCAAGCGAACGAGCTCTAGAAATTTCCGAACACTACCGCGCAGGCGCGAAAGCTCCTAATGTGTGAGAGCACAGATGACCACTCGAAGAACCACAGTTACAGGTAAGCAACCTGTTCATCTAGCATGAAGGGAATAAGCTCACCATTTTTACCATAACCAGTTTGTGTCACTGCCAGAGGGACAAGTTTCCTTCCAACTCTGAGTTTGAGAAGAGGGCAGGAATTGTCTTGGCGATTCTGCGGTTTGCTGCCCACCCCCCATCCCCCAGTGCTCTATTGCTGATAGGAGTGTGGAGATGGCCTGCCTCCTGTATGGGACTAAAGGCAAACAGGGCCCCACTTCTGCTCCCCCTCCTCCACCTATTACTGCTTTAGAAGAAGCAAGTCTGGTGGATGAAACCAGTTCTTTTCCCTGCCTGGCCTTTTCATCAGGAAAGGGTTGGTAGAGAATTAAGATGTTAGGTTCTGCTATCTAAAGGTATGTGTAAATTGCCTTTTTGACAGCAGAACCCAATAAGATGAGCTCTTTGGCCTTTCCAAATGAAAGGTTGGGAGGCAGGTCAAGATACAACTTCTGACTTTGCCAGCAAGGTCAGCCAAAATCTCTGGTCTCACATGTTGTGCTGTGTCTTTTATTGAGGATCAACTGCTTTTGGTTCTTGATCATTTGATAGTTTCAAAAATATGTTTTGTGAGTAGTTTTACCTACAATGAATAAATATTTTATTTGATGAAAATGTTGAGTTTAATATCCAAATAAATATTTTTTTAAGGATCTATTGATGTTGAAGGGACTTGCATCTTATGATCTCTTTCTCTTTCATATTTTAAGCAATCTGGATCGAAAAGAAAGGTAAGCTTAATAGTGAAATGAGCATGAGAAATAAAAATTCTGTAAAAATAATGAATCTAAGCCCCCCGCCTTTTTTTTTGGCTAGAAGTACTATTGGAATGCCATTACACATTGAGTGATATATTAATTTCTGTTTAAATTAACACAGGAAATAGTGTTGTGGCTAACTAGATGCGTAAGGCTTGTTATTGTCTTGGTCATTGTCTTTGCCTGGCACCAGACTTAGTTTTTCGTGCAAATAGGGAATGATGGTTATAGTCATTTGTAATAACGTTTTGTCCATGAAAAATAATACTGTTTCTCTCCAGAGCCTATTTTGAGATCAAGTGTATTTTTGTCTGATTCCTCCTATGGCCATTGAGATCAACAGAATTTTTGCTCCCAGATGTGCTTTCTGGGAGAGGTATCGCTATATGAGATCAGGAATAGGGCTTTTTCACAGTGGTTCTAGTTTTGTAGAATTTTTGCCCCATTCTAGGAACTTCTTAGACAGAGAGCCTTAACTGTATTAGTGTTTTGAAAAAGACAAAAACTTTAAATATGTAAGTTGTAACTGGACTATATTCATATAAAATTATTTATACTCATATAAATATATATCTATATATACGCGCACACACAAAAACACATATACATAAACACACATACATATGTATGAGTGTATACATACACACACACACACACACACAAACATACTTTTTAGATATACTAAAGAGGTTAAATGTGTAGTGGAGTGGATCAGGAGGTTACTCACTTCTAGGCATAAGTATTTGAAAGGGAAGAAAGGAAGAAAAGTGACTTCTGTTTTCTTAATGATTGACAGACCATTTAAAAAGTATCATAATCCTACCTTGCTAACAGCAAAAGTTTTGAGCTTTCCTCTTAAGGGTATCAATATTGCCTGTTTTTACAGGTACACTTCAGTGGATGTGTTCCTGTGCATTGCTTCTGTAACAGAAAATTGGATACCAGAGGCAGAAATAACAGGGAAGGAATAGGGAAAGGTTCCTGTGCCACAAAAAAAATCTTTAAACCCACTTTTGCACTTTCTTCCTTCACTTCCTTCAGTAGTCATTCCAAGTCTTTGCTGTTTTCTACTAGTAGTATGGTGTCATCTGCATATCTTAAATTGTTGAACTCCTTCTAATTTTCACACCTCTTTCCACTAAGTCTAACCTAGCTTTGCGTATAATATATTCAGTGTACAAATTAAACAGAAAGAGTGATAAAATGCAGCCTTGCCTGACCCCTTGCCAGTTGGAAACCAATTTGTTTCTCCATATTATGTCCTAAAAGTGGCCTTTTGTCTTGAGTACAGGTTACATATTAGCATAATTAAATATTGTGGTGCACCCATTTCTTTAAAAGCGATCCATAGGTTTTGGTGATCTACACACTTTGCTATAATCTGGAAAGCATAGGTGGATTTTCTTTTGAAATGATTTGGTACACTCCATTATCCAGTATATGTCTGCAGTATGATCCTGATAGTCCCCTCCTTTCCTGCATTCAGCTTGGCCATCTGGCATTTCTCGCTTCATATATGGTAAAAGTATTTGTTGTAGAACTTTGAGTATTGCTTTGCTTGTGTGGGAGAGTAATGCAATGATTTAGTGTTTACTGCAATTCCTGGTGTCTTCTTTCTTGTGGATTGGAATAAATACTGAGTGTTTCCAATCTGTGGGCCATTCTTTCGGTTTCCATACTGTTACTATTACCTTGAGTAAATGTATCCTATGTCAAGAAATAAAAGCATTATACATTATGCATTTTGAAAATGAATATGGTCATGTATATGCTTCTTTTTAGTGTTGGGAAGTAATTGAAAATGAGGAAAAAAAGATGTGATCTAAATCTCAGCCAGAAATTTTAGCTGAAGTTGTCTCAGAGAAGGTGTGTGGTAAAAGTGACTGAATGTGTAAAAGTGACTGAATGTGTATTTTGTACAGATCAGAGTTTTATGCAGATCAAAGACTGCTTTTAGATATAGAAGCTTAGAGGAAGGAACTTCTTTCCTGCATTTCCTTTAATGATACTTCTAGAATTGATGAAGTAAGTTCTTGTATAAATTATGTCACACTAGCGGCATATCTGCCAATTTGGGAAAAGAAACCCAATTTTAAGGCCTGTTTTTTCCTCCCTTCTTCTTTGATTGATTGTCCCCCCTCTTCTCTCTTTCCTTTTCACTGTGGTTTTATAAGAACTGTTACTAGTTAATATTAAATTTTGTTCAGAACTGGAATCAAAAGAAATATGGTAGATATAAACAATAAACACATCTGAATTCAGCAGAATCTGTTATGAATTGTTTACATGCTGGTAGTTTTCTGACATTATGCTAAATGAGTAATAGGGCTCTCCATCTGGTACTCCTTACAATGGTAATAGTATCCCCACTCTTATTTCTGATCATTGCCTGGAGATTCTGGTTTTCATGCTTCTCACCATCCCAGTTTGGTTGCTGACTGGTGTGTGAAGCAGGTACATAACCATCTATGCAGAAACCAAAATAATACAGATGGGGCTGGATGCCATTTAGGGGAAGGGTGACCTTTTAGGGGGAGGACCTGGTCTTAACATCATGTGTTCTCTGCAAAGGAATCCTTATCTTGTAAATTATAGTTCAATTTGTATAGTCTGTACAGTTGAGAATGAACCTCACCAAGTCTGAGGCTGATGTGCTCCTCCTTTTGTTTCCCTCTAGTTTAACAGCAGATAAACTGGAAGCCTCTATTAGATTAAGTGCATTTTAGTTTTGTGTCCTGTTTAGCTTTGTCCCTGTGCTAGCTATTCCTTTTACTGCAAAGAAAGGAGAAAGGATTAAGGTACCTGGCAGGGGGGCATCTGTAGGCATGATTTTATCTTAGACAGTCTTCCACATTGTACTGCTCTTCAGATGCTTTGAAGTATAATTCATGTCATCCCTGGTGTTTACTGATGTTAGTAGGGACTGATGGGAATTACCCAAAGTTAAGTCCATCAGGCCCTGAATTTATTTTCTGTCTAAACAGAAGAGAAGTAAACACTGCAGCTTAACCAAGATGAAAGAAAGAAAATAAAACAAAACAAACCTGAATAAAACACAAAACAAAACAAACCTTTCTGACTTGTTCTGAAGTCCCACTTATATCCCAAATGATAGTAATGCCTTCTCCAGTTCCACAGTTTGACCCATTGCTTGCTGAGATGCACCCATAGAAAAGACCTAAACTGGCATTGATTGGTGGAAGTTTTTTGGGATTGACCTCTGAGGAGCAGTCTACCAAGCCACTTCCTTCTGGTGACACTCCCAATCTTGTCTTTACTCAACTTTATGAGGATGGAGGATGCTACTATCATTAGTCTGCCTTTTTTGGGAAGGAGGCTGTTAACATACTCGTTTTGGCAGCTCTCTTTTCCTCCCTAAGGGGCCTCAGCATGGCTAAGCAATGATTATGGTCTTGAGGTAAAGGGAAGAGTTGGTACTTTATGAGTTTGGATTCTCAATTCCTTCTCCTTCATTTGGGTTTATTTTAGGGGAATGTTTTCAAATAGGAAACCTGATCATTGAAAAGTGAACTTGGTTATTACAACTTATGTATGTGTCTGTATCTCTTATAAGGGGTTAGTTTAACCTCTGGTTTGCTAGTAAAACTGAATTACTGTGTTTCAAAATGATGCATGTCTAAAAAAATGTGTCACCAACATGAAAAGTTTGGAAAGCTCTAGGTTAGTGGAAGGAAGCTAACTTGGTAAATCAATATTTGAAATTGCCTTTGTTCTCTTAAGCTGTTTATCAGGTTTGGATGAGAAAGAACTGTGGTTCATGTAGCACTGAAGCAGATGCTTCCAAACCTCTTGTGGAGGGGGATAGGAATGGAAGTGGCTGAAGCTTTTCTTTACCATGCAAAACAGAGGCTTAGTGTGATGACTGGATTTGGCTTTTGAGTATTTACTTAAAGTGAGTTCACAGTCTAGGTGGAGTTATGGAGGAGTCTAAATCTTTGGGATTTTCATTAGATATAGTGGAGTATAGTGAACAATTACAGTATTTTGCTCTGTTTTGATATAGGAAAAATATTTCTGCAAATAACTGGTCATTTTACATTTCCGGGTATCATTTTTATGCAGCCATCTGTTCTTGTTCTATTTAATGCTTCCGTATAACATTATTGAATTTGGCACTCACAATAGTTATTTTCCTTAGTTAATAAGTGGAAATTTTTAGACACCAAAATATGTGACTGTGAAAATTATATTGACAGTTTGCATACTTTTGGTATTTCTAATTCTCTAAAAGTTACCTTTGCTATTGCATAGTATTCCTATTCAGTATTGTAGTATACAAGGACAATATGCAAAGATACTAGAAATAGATTTGCAAAGTCCTAGAGATAAATTGGATATTAAGACAAATTTCCTCATATATAAAGATCTGTAGACATTTTAAAAAATTATTATATACCTTTCTCTTGGTCCGCCGATGTAAGAAACACGTTTGACAGGAACACAGGAGAGGGTCTTCTTGGTGGCTATTTCCAGGCTATGGAACTTTCTTCCACAGGAGGCTAGGCTAGGCTAGCGGTCTCTTTGCAGTCCTTTCATTTGGCCTTCATATCTACACCATGTTTTGAATGTTCACATTTCCTTTAAAAGAATTTCTTAATAGAGGGGTACTTTAATTTTAGCCGCATCATTTAAATTATTCTAAATTAATAGGATAATAGTTTTTAATAGAATAGTTTATTTAATAGTTTTTAGAGTATTTTTAGAATTACAGTTGTTTTTGTCCATGTTTTGTTTTAATCTGTATTATGAACTGCATTGGGTCCTATATTGGGAGAAAGACAGGATATGAAATAACATTAATTTGAACCTATTTAGTTAGATAAAATTAGAAAAGATTTTTTTTAAATATATGCAGCATATATAGATAAGACAAAGACAGTACGTTACACCTGACTAATTCCTATAGGGATGCATATTAACACAGTGGGGTATGAGTTAGTTAGAGAATACCAAATGGAATGTCTGACTATTCCTTTTGGTCCTATGCTCAGCTCATGACATAAGAACACAGGTTGAGTGCTGTTGCTGTTTAGAGCAAAGGTCTGTGTGGTCCAACATTTTGTTCACTCAACAGTCTATCAGCTGTTTGTGAGAAACCCACAACAGGATGTAAATTCAACAGCACCTTCCATTCTCATGCTCCCCAGGTAATAATGTCTGGAAACATACTGTATCTGGTACCAGGGAGAATATATATCAATCATGAATGGTAGCCACTTTCATAACCCCATCCTTCATGAATTTTTCATTTTTTGTTAAAACTGTTTAAGTTGGCAGTGGTCACAATGTCTTGTAGCAGCAAGTTCCACTTTTACACTGCACATTTTGTGAAGACGTGTTTCCTTTTATCTAAAATAGAGGTTATGGAATTTGGACTGTTTTAGGCCTCAGAGAGAACCTTTCTCCAACAGGAAGCGACTGAATAGTTTGCTTCCTATTGAAAAAGGACTTATTCTAAGCTGGACCCAGGGTTTCCCAGAGACAGCCAAAAATGTGGTGATATTGCCTCCTATGCCCCCTGAGGGGCATGAGGTCCATTTGAGGGGGAAATTGGGTATAGTTCTCCAAAGGAGGGGGGCTAAATGCCTTAAAGGCACCGGACCCTATCTGATCTTGGAAATTAAGCAGAGTTAGCTCTGGCCAGTGGATGGGAGGCTACCAACAACAGGTGCTATAGGCTATATTTTTGAGGAAGGAAGGAACTGGCAAAATCGGCTCTGAATATTCCATGCCTGAGAAAATGCTATGAAATGTATGGTGTTACCATAAGTCTACAGGTGACTTGAACACAAATATGCACAGTCCTCCTGGATTCCCCCTGAGGCCAGTACATCTGAAACAACAAAGACTTCTGGGGTACCTTAAATAGTAGGATTTATTTGATATAGACTTCTATGATTACAGTCTACATATGTGGTTCTTAACCTTTTCTTTACCAGTGACCCACTGTAAATATATTTTGTTGCCATGGAACCCCAAGACATTACTCAAGATTTAAAACCCTAAAATGCATGGAATATTTATTTAAAATTGCTCATCAAGAGTCTTCAGATTGGGAGAAAGGGAGAAATAAGTAAATGCACACTTCTCTCACAGGAGTTGGAGGGGAAGGGGGAGGGAAGACTTTTTTTTCTGCTTCTTCCCACCACTTTATGGCTGGAGTAGATTGAAAACCATTGTGCAGTCCCAGCCAGCAAGATAACCTTGCCTTGGCTCCTGTCACGTGATCACTCTGCTGTTGCTCAGCTGCTCAGCCCACCTCCTCTGCACAGCAGAGTGGCATGTAGAGGAGCCAAGGCACTGGCTGGAAGGGCTTGTGCATTATGCTTCAATCTGCTCCAGCCACGGATTGGCAGGAGGAAGCAGGAGAAAAGTTTTCCTTCCCACTCCAGTGCCTCTGAGGCTGGAGAGGATTGAACGGCAACTTGCAGGCCTAACTAACCAGCATTTGCTCTTTTCTCTCTGTCTCCCCTCTTTTTGAGCTGAGGACAGACTGGTTTCCTAGAGGAAGCACTTCAAATGCCTCTTTTTTGCCTTCATCAGGAGGGGAGGAGTGAGATGAAGGAGTGGGGGACAGTTTAGTTGACATCAGTGTTGAGGACAGCTGCCAGACCGTTTGCTTGTTAGTTCACTTGCTCTTCCCCCCAGCCCCATCTTGGTCTCCTCCCCTCCTAATGAAGAAGGCAAAACAGAGGGGGCCGCAGCATTTCTGATAGCAAACACAGTGCAGCCAGTGGTGTGGGGAAAGGGGGAGGGAGTGCACGTGACCTTAAGGGTCATTGAAAACCTACATGCAGGAGAAGAACAAGAAGGAAGGCTTGCCTGGCTAGATGCAGCATCAGGGGTATTTTGATTAAAAAAATTACTAAATTTTCAGAGGTTTCTGGCAGGCACTGCACCACACCCTCCTGCCTTTGCCCTCCCTGGCTTTCATCTGGCCCTGATGTGGTGGGAGCTGGCAACAGTGACTGCTGCAAAGATGAGCAGCCATAGTCAAATTCTCCCTGGCCTATGTTTTTCCCCAAGTCAGAGCTGTCTTGCCAATCCACTTTGTGGTGCAGATTGGGATGAGAGGAGTAAGGGTGTGGAGGGAAGACAGACTCGAGCAGTCATTCCTGGACCTTTTCTGTCCCTGCGCTGCAAACGCAGGTGCCAATATCTCTCCTGCCTGTGGTCTCCATCCCTGGGCCTTTCTTGGGTGGCAGTTCAAAGATACAGTTCACATGGATTAGATGGTTTTCACACAACACTGAGGCTGCTTTGGCATGTCAGAATCCTCCTTCCGTTGACCAGCAGTGTGATGTGAAGAGGCAGCCTTCTTGTCCAATCCATGTGAACTTCAGCACTGAATTGCCGACTGGGAAGGACCCCAGGATGGAGACAATATGCAGGGGGAGAGATATGCGTCTGAGCTTGTAGTGGGAGGGGATGCAGAAACAGTTGTGTGATTACTCACCCTTTCTTTGCAGCCCTGGCTTGTGGAGAAAAGTAAGCCAGGGAGTACTTGAGAGACCAAGATGGGCAAGAGAGGGAGGGAAAAAAAGGTGAGCATACTAGCAAGCAAAGGTTCTAGCAGCTCTCCTCCGTACTTCCTCCCTCCCTCTTTCTCCCATCTCACTCTCCTCCTGGCTGGCTGGCTGGCTGGAAGGAAGGAAGGAAGTCAGCTCTGCTGTTTCTCAGCTGCTAGCCTGCCTTCTCCCTCCAGTTGAGTGGCCATGTGACAGGCAACATGCAGGCCTTGCCTGAGTGCCTTTGCCTTGTTTCCTGTCAGGTGGACACTCTGTTGTGGGGAAGAAATGGGCTGAGCAGCCTGAGGCTTCACAGACTGCCTGTGAGGACACTGTGACACCCCCTCCTGGTGCGTGGACTCCAGGTTAAGATTCACTGATCTACATTGTTATTTGCATGGAATGTTAACTCACTAGGAAGATAAAAGGTTCAAACATGGTTAATTGTCTTAACAGTAGTTGTTTAGCAAATAGTCTTTGAGAGAAGGCAAGGACCTTTTAATAAAAACTAGTGGATTCATGTGTGTGGTGATGTTTGCTCTGAATAGAAATGAAATTGTTAGTTCTAGATGAACATTTGTGGATGAGGGATTCTTATCAGATGTCTCAGAAGTAGTGGAAGTAGAAAGACATTTACCCTAACAATGGTAAATAAAAAAAATGTTGGGTGGCAGTGCAGACACCTTTATGTAGATGAACTTAATAGCTAATTTAGTGAAATAACAAGCTGTTGCCCCTCTTGAAACCACAGGAGATGTTGAACTTTTGGATGAATTCATGTTCAGTTTTTCTTTTTATCTGTTCTAAATCCCTCATAATTCAGCTTCAGTAGAGGACTCCAGCTTGAAGTATTGTGAGTTGGGGAGAAGAGCTTCCTACCCACCATCTTCATATTGTGCATAATTTTGCATGTCTCTGTCATGCCTTTTCTTACTTGACTTTTAAAAAATTAAATAGACGTGAATACCTTTCCTCCAGGGGGGGTTGGCCCAGATTCTTGATTGTTTGTATTGCCTTTTTTTGCCCTTTCCCCTATTGTTCAGTATGCTTTAGCAGTAAACAGAAGTGTGCACAGAATTCTTAAGTGTGGTTGCACTGTAGATTTGTAAAATTAGAGTTGTGCAAGTCTGTTTGTATAGATCTGTATGAAAGTGACAGTTTCGATTCTCCTTCCTGTGATGTCCAATATAGCAGTTTGCCTTTTTTACAGCATGGGTTGACATTTTCATCAAGATAGCCATCATAACCCCAAGATGCCTGTCTTGGTCAGTTACTCTCTGCTCAAGTCTATGTGTGAATTTGGGATTCTTTGCCTCAGTGTGAAATCAGTCTACAGTTGCTTACATGGAATCTTCTTTGCTATTTTAATATTCCCTCTGATTTGGAGATACCCTTTTGGAGGCCTCCAGAATCCATTCTTATTCTAAACACCATCAGTAATTTAGTGTTGTTAGTAAATTTGGCTATCTTACTGCTCACCCCTAATTCCAGGACAAATATGAACAAGTACAAATTTTTGAGGCACGCCACTGGTCAGGTCCCTCCATGGAGAGAACTGTACTTTTATATCAGCTTCTGCGCATAAGGGGACTTTGTCTTGCAGCTCATGACTGCTCAGGAGACTTTAGTGAGGAACTTTTTGCCAGGCAAGGCTAGGGAAGATGACTGTGTGAAATCCTGGAGAGCTGCTTCTTGACAGTGCAGATAGTACTGAACTAGAAGACAAAAAGATCTGACTTGGTACATGTCTGTTTCCTGAATGGTTGTTGCCATTTTCATACAGAATGGCAGACATTCTTCACTGAAGTTAATACATTGTAGGATATTTCTTTTGCTCTATATTCTTACCTCTCTTTTTAATTAACTGTTACTAAGATAAATATAGAAGCTACCCTTCTGTATTATGGAAAATAATTTGTTTGTTGAAACTCTTTTGAGAGCGTTTCTGCTGATTAGTTGAGCACTTACAGTATTTTGGGGGGTTAGATTTCATCTGTGCTACATTAAAACATCTCTTTATGGTATTGGAATTAGGTTTCTATATATAACTTATTTTAGAAGGTGACAAAGTTCAGTGCGCTAATATATAAATAAAGATAACTATATCCCATTTGATAGTTTTTGAAGTATTTGATTTGTAAATGTGGTTCTGCTGAATAAAACTCTTGATTAATTTTTCTCAGAAAAGAATATCCTCCTAACATTTTGAAGATAGACAACGAATACATTAGATTCTCTCAGCCTCCAGAGATGAGTAAGTTTGTTTTTATTTTCATTAACTACCCCTACCAAATTACTATACTTTATATATGGAACATGTGAATTCATATGTGAATCAGAGAAAAGGAGAAAGTTACATTTGTTTTGGGTGGCCTTCAAAAATTAACAGCCCTTCTCCCACTTTTATATGTACAGTGAACCCTTTTCTGGTGCAACCTCTGCACACATGAATGTGAGGTTGTGCAAATCGTTGCTCACATTATAGTCAGTGTATGCAATGAGTGTTTGCCTGTGTGGGCGTAAGCACTCACACAGCATCCATTGACTACAATGGAATATGACACTCGCATTATTTTGTTTTATGTGGAGAGTGGTGGAATGAAACTCTCACGTATATGGTGAACACACTGTATTTTGTTGCTGGGCTGTTCCATTTGCCTTTTTTTTAAAAAAAATTGTTTGACTTGTTTGCTCAATCTTGTTTTTAGATACTGAAAAGCTTTTCTAACTGATATAAAAAGTAGCACACATTTTTGTTTTTTAAAAATAAAGCCCAATTGTTAAAAGATCATTTCATTTTTGATAGAAGGATAAATTGTATTTATCTCTAGTGTTATATAGGCCTAAGCCACCTTCTCATTTTTAATTATGGCAGTGGAAACATTCTTCTTGTGTGAAATAAGTCCTGTGATCTGCCAGAGGATTTGCATGTATACTGCTTTGTTCAATAGTATTCCTGTGACATCTTCACTTTGTGTTGGTGTTTGCTTGCATTTTGTTTTTCTCTTTTCTGAAGGAACTTTTCTTTGCCATTACTTGAGTAATTGTGTTGTAGAATGAACTGGATTCAGTATATTTTGGCTTGTTGTTGGGAGTTATATTACTGTATTGTGACTTAAAATAATTTTCACCGTAAAAGAAATGAAAAATTATTTTAGTAAAAATATCAACCGGCCTTTGTTTTAGTACATTATATGAAATTCAAAATGTCATTGTTCTGTTTGTCTAGAGGGTGCTGTGTTTGGTTTCAAGGAATTACTTTATCGGATCTTACCTTTTCAGTTACTATGAGACAGAGGTGAATGGAGAGAAGCAGTTAGTAGCCTATTATGCTGATCTGAACTGGGTGTAAAAGACTGAGTTAGAGTTATCTTCAGCAGAAGTTTTTTTGTTTACTGATATTGATTTCCCTCTCCTCTTCCAGAAAGCATGATGGAGAATAGAGAAGAGTCTGGGTCAGAGTCAGATTCAGGAATTACGAGGAAGGTACAACTGAAACGTCACTGCACTTTATATCAGTCTAGTTTGCCTCCAACTCCTGCTACAAAGAAATGTGCAACCCACCTGGAGGTGGGTTATATCTTAAATCTTCATTAAATTTTAGAGCTGACATTGTTAAAAGATTACACTGCATTTTTATATCTTTTGATAATCCACCTGTGTGTGTCTGCTTCCAGCAACTGCACTAGCATTTTGCTTTTTAAAATATAAAATGTATTTGTGAGGACTTAATTGGAAAACTGAACAGCTTGGTGTGTCAGTACTGATCCCAGAGATTTAAACTGGTGAACTTGCTGGTCTGTTACTGACACGCGTATGTACACATGGTATGCCATATGGATAATGGATAAGATGTTGATAAATATAATTAATCTTGATACTGTTTTAAACAAGTGCTACTCAGTAAATCTGCTTCCAGATCTGTCAAGTGGTAATGGGCAAACAGTAACACCTAAGGACTGGGAAAATGAGTGGTGGGATGTGTGTGGGGAGATAAGGAGTAGTGGACTTGGGAACTGTGACAAAAGTATGCAGAAGGCTGAAAAAGAAAGACTTATAAGAAGACTCGGAATGGTGGAGAGGCCTAAGGCAAAGAGAAAGGGGAGCTGAATTTGACCCATAACTTTCATTCACGTATCAAGATTTTTACCCTGAAGTGAAAATAGTTGTTCTTCATGATTTGTGTGACTCACACATATGTGTGTGTTCTGTGCCTGCATGGAGATCTTGGGAAGCTTCTGGACCTGCATTTTAACTCCCTCTTGTCTGCATGCAAATAAGCCAGTTCCTTTTTTTTTTTTTTGGCCATCATGGTAGGCTTGTTAGGAAGTCTCAGCATTTCTGCATTTCTCAGCTTATTAGTTTGTCTTTTTGCTCTCCAAGGGCTCATGGCCTGAAGACTTTCTTCGAGAAGTGTCTAGGCTGTGCAACAAAAATTCTGTTTTCATATGGTCACACATAGTGTCTCCTTTGCTTGGGTGAGGGCCACTTGATTGACTTGTGCCTGTTTTGCCAGACCTTTACATGGTATGTGAGATGTAATAGAGCTTCCCATCTTAAGGCTCTTTGATGGGAAGGGGCCTTCTAGACTGTGGCCCTTGCAGCCAAGTAAGCCACTTCATACAGCTTTGGTGGCTGTCTGCCCATGCCTGTTTTCAACCATGCAGCAACAGCCAGAGCACTTGGTGCAAGATATATCTTAGGCTTCTCTTCAAGCCTTCTTGAAGGACAAATTGATGCCCTCAGTTCCAACACCAGAGGGAATCCTAAGCCTTCTTCCAGGGCTCAAAAATCTAGCAATGTTCTGCTTACACCCAGCAAATCTGTAGAGAAACAACTGCAAAAAAGAGAAATGTCTGTCAAATTCAACTTTGGTAGAGTCTGAGATGAAAGAAGAGGATAACAACCAGTCTCTGAAACCCTCCCTGTAGTAACACTGGGTGATTTCGCTCAGTTGAGCACCACCCAACCTAGTCTTACATGCTCACTTTTCTAGTGTCTCTTCATTGTCTCTTGAGCCCAGTCTTGGAGAGAATTGCTAGAGATTTGGATGTACAGTCCAATGAAATTCTAAGTTGTTGGTTTCTACTTGGAAGGGGAGATTGCTAACAAATCTTCTGTTTCCCAAAGTCTGGCACTTATTCAGCATAATGCCTCAGGTTCAACATGGATACCATTGGTTCCTGCGGTGCTAGAATGCATTGAATCTGACAGGAAACCTTGACCTTCTGCCCTGTCTCAGTACCAGAGTACATCTCAGTTGCAGGAGGATTTCCAATCTCAATACTGACATTTTCCCTCTTTACCCTTTTATATGGACTCAAGTCATCATTATTACTGTGGGGACCTATTGGGACACATATTCAATGTATTTGCATTACTCCCACCTTACTAGATTATTATTTGACTTATGAGGACAACTGTAGAGACCGTCACCCCCCAGCTCAGTTGGCTCCTCACCCCCGTACCTCTGAGTCAAGACATCCATGGCCACAAATTTTACTCTACTCCCGCCAAGAGTTCCTATGCAGTTTCTCCTGACACCTGGGGAACTAGCTGTGAGGCCTAAAGTCCATCCAATCAAAACCATCCCAACTTTAGCACAGCCTTCATTTATCTTGACGCCAATGAGAGGTTGATACTGTTCAGTGCTTGCTACACCTCCACTTCAGCCTCCTGCATGGGTTGATAGGGACTTCTCTGCTGAGACATTGGAGGAGGAATCAGCTCACTTATGTCTGGAGCATCCCTCTCTTTCTTCCTTTGACCCACTGGTGGACAATCAAAATACCTTTTCCTCTTTAGATGACCTCAGCACGTTTGTGGAGCAGGTCTCCAGATCAATAGCTAAAACCTTAGATCTTCAAATTAAGGAGTCTGAACTGCCTGTTCAGGACCCAGTCTTTGAGTGAGTTGAGCATGAATATACTCCTCTGACAGCTATACCTATGCTTCTGTTGCTTTGGGAGGTGGAGTTTTATGCTTGGCAGGCTCCAGCTCTGTTCCTTCTACTTCAAAGAGGATTGAAAATGTATACTGAAGAAGATTGTGCTCAGCTTTTTAAATTTGATTATCATTGAAATGACACAATCTGGATCTTCCAAGAAGGTCCATGCTTCTCCAGTTAATAAGGAGGGGCATATGATTGGTGCCATGGCCCACAAAATGTATTCCATGACAGGTCTCCTTCAGAATAGCAAATTATCAAGCCTATATGAGAGCCTACCAGCAGCCTACCAGCAATCTGGGAACAGTTTGTCTCTCATTGGCACACCTCTTTGGAATGATAAGAAGGTAGTTGTATTTTCCTACGCTGAAGTCCATAAATACCACAGCGAAGTATGCAGCAGACTGTAACGTGATGACCACTCTGCAGGTCTAATCAGTGGTGCTAGGTCAACCATTGGAGACCTTCTGTTTGATGAACAGGGGTTGTTCCACTTCCATGGATGAGAAGCTGGAGCACAACCAGAAACTGAGGTCTGTGGCTAACAGGTATGGTCTCCAGTCCCAGCTTGTACAACGAGCCAACAATAAGCTATACTGGTTCATGTTGTTCCCACATCCTCTACCCCATCAACACTCCAGAACTCCCTCTCATGGCTCCTCCCTTTTTGATGTTCTTACAATCAGTCAAAGCATTGCTCTTCCACAAAGAAGCCTAATGACTATAAACATTGTTTCTCACTTCTCCTTTCACTTGCTTCCCATTTCACAACTAGTTAGCACCCTTCTATGACAGATGGCATACTGTCACTAGCAATTTATTGATCCTCTTTATAATTTGACAAGAGTATTCTATAGAGTTCCCTGAATTTCACCAGTGGGAACATTTAGATACATGCAGCCATTGGACTGTCTTGATCTGAAGATTGCAACATTCCTACAGGAGGGTACCAGAGAGTGAGTCCGTACACCCCTATCATCTTTCAGATCCTACTGGGGGTATTTCATGATCCCCAAATGGGACAGAAACTTGTGCCTGATCTTAGATCTCAGGGAAATTAATTCTTTTGTTCCCCAAAAGTGATTCAGGATGTTTACTCTGTCAGATACCCTCCTTCTCTGCAGAAGAGAATGGTTCACCTTGATAGACTTATGAGATGCATACGTTCATATTAATATCAGTCCTTTCAACAGATACTCCCTTCAGTTCTGTGCTGGGCTGCAGCATTACCAATTTAGTGTCCTTCCCTGTGGCTATGGTAGCAGCTTGGCTAAGTGTTGAAAAATATCTCTGTCTTCTCATATTTAGATGACTGGCTGCTAGTCTCTCCTCCTTTCCATCAGATCCTTCAAGCTTTCCACCTGATGATGTTCTTCCTTCAAGTCCCCAAGTGTCACGATACATCCAGCATTTCTACCCTGGAACAGAGCAACTGCCCTGAAGGCCTTAGTGCAGGAGCTCTTAAGGAATTGATATGCAAAGGCCAGATCTAGTCAGGTTAAACCGGACCTCATGTCAGTGACAACTATAGTAATTCCCTTCACCAGACTCTGGATAAAGCTCCTTCAGAAGTGGTTTCTGGATCACCTCAACCCAATTAACATGGTCAGAGTATGTTTCTCTCGGTTCCTTGCTCAGTTCTTCACACCTTCCATTGGTGGGCTGGCCTCTCCAACACTGTGAGAGGCATGACTTTAGCCTACCTTATGCCTTCTAATCACAGACACACCCAAGATGGGTTGGGAGGCCTATATCCTAGACCTGATAGTTACTGGCCGGTGGTCTGATAGTGAGAAATTGTGTTAAGTTGACATCCTTGAACTGCTTGCAGTGTGTAGAGCCCTTTGTGCATAAAGATTGCTTTGACAGAGGACCATCCTGTTGGCTATGGACAACCACGATACTAACCTTTCTCAGTAGGCAAGGAGTTACTCATTCTTGCACCCTCCTTCAGTTTACCCTCTGGATATGGGAATGGTGCGTAGGCAGGGGCATATTTCACCTGGTGGTACATCCCCCAGGTATCAACAGCATCCTTGCTGATGATTTCAGCAGAATGATCTCATGATCCCATGAGTGGAAGATGGACTCAGACCTCCTATGTTTCCTCTTCTGTCATTGGGAAGCACCCAAAATAGTTCTCTTCATGGCCCTGGCAAACATTCAGTTCTGCAGCAAGGGCTGTCAGTACTTAGGCTCTCTAGGAGATGTGTTTCTCATGAGACAGATCTCTGCTGTACACCTTTCCTCTATTTCCCCTCATCACAAGGGTACATTGGAAAGGTTGAAGAGGACATTGCAGATGTCGTTCTCATCACTCATGGTTCTCCAGGCTTCTCAAGCTGTCTGATGGCAACTTCCACTGCAGAGTTCTCCAATCTTCTCTCCATGTTACCCAGCAGGATTCTGTAATTCTGTGGTTCCCAACCTGGATGTGGCTATCCTCAGGATAATGGCATGGGGACTTCCCCTGTGGCAGATTTGTCAGATGATGTCCAACACATGATGTCTCCTGCTTCCAAGCTGCTGATGGAGTACTCCTATGCAATCAAGTGGGCCTCCATTCTGTTCTTCCTGCAGACAGCTTTTTGTTTGAACATGTGCTTTGTTTTTTTTATGTCTCTGCAAGCTAATGATCTCTCACAATCTTCTCTGAAGCTTTACCTGGCGACCATTTCCACTCAGTCTGAGCTGTAGGATGCCTCCTCTGGATTGGTGCACTCAAAAGTAAAGATTTTCTTGAAGGGCTACATAGACCTTTATCCACTTAATCACAGATGGCTACTTGTATGGAGCCTGTCATTGTTCCTTGCTAAGCTCATGGCATCCTTTGAACCCATGGTGTCCTGTGATCTTCATGTGCTGTTCTGAAATATGGTATTCATTGTTGCCATCACCTCTGCTTGTAGAGCCAGTGATTTAGCAGCACTCAGAATGAATCTGCCTTACTTGTCCTTTCTTAGGGGCAAGTCTTCTACACAGGTGTGTCTTTCCTCCCAGAGGTGGTTTCTGCTTTCTATCTTAACCAGTTGCTGGTGCTTCCCACCTTTATGCAATCCCCAGCTTCCAATCTTGAGCTCACCCTTCATATCCCAGACATTAAATAGACACGTATGTATATCAGATGAGACATTTTTAGGAGATCTTTTTGCTGTTTGTCACCTATGGTATGCATAAGAAAGAGAAGGCAATCTCATCTCAACATCTCTCTGGGTGGTGAATGCTACTTGCTTCACCTAATCCTTTGCTGGGAAAACCTCTTCTACAAGAGTCAAAGCTCACTTGACTTGGGCAGTGGCCACCTCCTCAGTGTATCTCAGAGGGATTCCTCTCGCAGAACTCTGCCAAACAGCTGTGTGGTCACAACTGTCTACATTCCTGTCTTGTTGCAGCCTGGATGTCTGGTCTCAAGTAGATGCAGCATTTGGTATGGTGGTGCTGTTGTCAGTCCTAGCATGACCCACTGTCCTTACTGAGTTTAGCTTGCTATTCTGCCGTGTGTGTGTCGCAGAGACCACAAAGAAGAAGAAGAAGGAAGGGAGGAGGAGGAGGAGAAGGAGGAGAAGAAGAAGAAGAAGAAGGAAGTAGTAGTAGTCTACCTTTAGCTGTGCTTCTTCAAGTCGTCACCTGTGACCTCACATGGCCTCTCCTCGTCCCCTTTTCATGCTGTCCTTTTCTCCAAGTCTTCTGATGGCAGACTCAGAACTGGATTTTGGTAAGAATGCACAGCTTATATGTATGAAGGTGAAGGATTGGGGTTCCCCCCAAAGTGCACGTTCAGAAGCTTCCAAAGAGCTCCGTATAGGTGCAGAATGACCCATATATGCGAGTACACAGATGACCAATGAAAGAACCACAGTTGCAGGTAGGTCACCTGTTCATCACTCTAATCCCCATCCATATTATTTCTTCCAAAGGATCTGTGCACATTTGTTTTGCTTGTCTGATGTATTAAATTCTAAAATGAGAAAAAAGACATGCACAGTTACTCTGTTTCTCTTTTCTCCTAGGGTTCAGAACAGAACAATTACTCCACAGTTTGCTTGTGTTCCGGGAAAGCTGATGAAAGTCAGACCAAATGCAATATTTGTGGGAAATGTTGTATTGAGGGCTTGCAAATACAGTCAGTTCAAAGTATGGCACTAAATGATACTTTGGGATCTTTAGCACGAGAGTCAATACATGAGAATTCAGAAGGACAGAAATCTTTAAGTACAGGACTAAATGCGAAAAAGTTTTATGGATCTTCTCCCGAGGCAGTTTCAGTTGATTTCATGGTGAGGCGCAATGTAGGACCTACTATGCTACGGCCGAATGGAAAAATTTGTTCCAAAATTACAGGAAATTTAAGGCAGAGGAATACAACAGCATCTGAACTAAATGATCCAAGTAAGTTTATAAAATCTTTCAAGCTGGATATAAATTAATGACAAAATATCTTCCTCCTGGAGATACTTTTGAGGAGAAACCAAAATGACACTTAATTCTAAATGGTGTTAGAACATCCTTTGGAGGTCCATTGTGCCACAGCCTTGCTGAAGGTAAGTTGTTCTGGACCTTTCCAGAGCTACAATGAAAGCTACCTTCCAGGAAGCCTAGGTATATGCCATCATATACATCTGTGGAGAATATTACCAATATTGATGTAATTACTGTTTATTTATTGGAAATAGCGCTCTGGCAAGATGGAATAATTTTCTTATGTTTTGGAAATGTGAAGATACAAGACAAAATGCAAAGGAAAATTGTATGCCTTTGTGGTGAAAAAACTTAACATTGCCTATCCCTTGATGCAGAGATACTATTGTGGGAAAAAGGTAGTTCCTTCTCCCCCAATAGTTGATGGGGAATAGTTCACGAAGTAGAAAGGATTGTTAAGCAAATGTCTGTAGTTCCATTCAGTCTTAAAGGTGGGGTGCAGAGTTTTGTCTTGAAACACAAGTGGGCAGGTGCCGAAGGTGGGAGGCTGCATTCACACACACACCCCAGGGTCGTGGAGGGCAGCATTCCCTTTCCTTTCCAGTAAGGGAGTAATTTTTCTTCCAGATGAATAAAGCCTTGAAAGCATGCAGGGAGTGAAGATAATTTTTCATTTCATTGTTTGCAGAATATTTGGCATTTCCTTCCTGTTTGGGGGTTGGGGTGGGAAGACTGTTCAGACTTTTAAAAAAGTTAAAGGTGTAAAAAGTTCCCAAAAGTCAGAGTAATGGTTGACAGTGCCCATCCAGATGCATAGGAGAGCTATTGAGCATGCTCTGGTCAAATAAAATATTTTTGGGGGAGAAGCTGTGGGAATCCTTTGCAGGGGGTGCTACAGGAATGCTCTTTAGAGCTGCATTTTCCTTACCTCTGACTGAAAAAGGGCCCAAAGAAAAAAATGGACCTCACAACATAAATCTGAGATCACAGTTTCATTTACTTAAATGCAGTGCTTGAGACAAGTACTTTCTCCTTTTAGTTGTTTTGTCCAGTGATGATGAAGAAGAGAATGAGATTGGCAGCAGTAACCGAATGGAGAGCATATCACCACGTCCAGCAGATTCCGCCTGTTCATCCCCTGCACCTTCCACGGGAAAGGTGGAGGCAGCCCTGAAGGAGAATACCTGTGAACTGCAACAGAGGTTAACTAGCATTACAGCAGAAACAGAATCTACAGTCACATTACCGAGGAAAGCAAGAATGAAAGACCAGGTAGATACATGTGAATGTATCCTAGTGAATGCATGCATATACTTTGCAATAGTTTGGTGAAATCATAGTTTAATCTCCCCTTTGATTCTAAACATGGTGCTGTGATGTCTTCTGCTTTATTAGTTACAGCCAAAGCGTTGCACTAGTTGGAACTAACTTGTTGTTGATTTCTAATGCATGATTAACTCTGGATCCAACACTTATTTATGTTGGATTCTCTTGAACACATGAAGAGACACTTTGCACATTAATTAACCAATCTACAGCATGATTTGGAGAACTGGGTAGCTAAGAACATTCCCTCAGAACTTTTGAAAAACCTTCTGCAAGCTGCCTTGGGCCCAGTTGGTTTTGGGTTTAAAAAGAGTATAAAAGCAGCACAATAATACAATACAACATCAGTTTACCCGGGTGCATGGCCGGATGTTTTTGAAACATGTATTTTGAAAACCAGTGTTCTGATTTGATGTTGGAGGCTGCATAGAGAAGATGCTTTAAAAACAAAAACATGAAGTCTCATTATGTACAGGTAGGTCACTTGTTATAATCAGTAGAGTTTTGTTGAGACTTTAGTTAATGCTTGCTTCAACAGTGTGCGAGCCACTTCCTGTGCCTGCTTTCCATGCTGCTTTGGTGGTTTAAGTCAGAACCATATTAGGGAAGTAGGACTACTATATTAGTGTTGGAGGTTGAATTATTGAGATCTGGGGAAGAGGGTGTTTCTTCCAGGTGGTCCAACACACACACACACACTCTTCGTTTAGCAGAGCAGTATGAAAAGCAGCCACAGTAAAGTGATTCCCACAGTGAGGCTGGTAAGTTTGAAACAAGTGTCACTAAAAAAACCCTGATACCCAGAAAAAGTAATAATTCCTTAACACTAAAATACGTTGAAAATTGTCCCAATTAATAGCACTTTACTGAAAGGATTTCATGGTGGGGATTTTTGTTTTTTAGTTTGAGCATCACTGCAAGAATTGGATAAACAAAGACAAAAATGCACCATGAGCAGGCTCCTTAAGTGCTGTCAAGGGGGACAACTTTCACGGTATGTTAATCTAAAGACTTAATGGTCATCACTAAAAGTCAACATAGATTTCTCAAAAATAAGTCATGCCAGACTAATCTTATCTCTTTTTATGATAGAGTTACAAGCTTGATAGATGAAGGGAATGCTGTGGAAATAGCATATCTTGATTTCAGTAAGGCCTTTGACAAAGTTCCCCATGACATTCTTGCAAAGAAGCTAGTAAAATGTGGGCTGGACAGGGCTGTTCTTAGGTGGATTTGTAATTGTTTGACTGACTGAACCCAAAGGGTGCTCATCAGTGGCTGCTTTTCATCCTGGAGAGAAGTGACTAGTGGGATGCCACAGGTTTCTGACCTGGGCCCAGTGCTATTCAACATCTTCATCAATGATGTGGATGAAGGAATAGAGGGCATGCTGATCAAATTTGCATATGACACCTACTTTGGAGGAGTTGCTAATATGCCAGAGGACAGGAACATAATTCAAAATGACCTTTAACGATTGGAGAGCTGGGTCAAAGCTATCAAAATGAATTTCAGCAGAGAGAAATGTAAGGTCCTACACTTGGGCAGAAAAAATGGAAGGCACAAATATAAGATGGGGGACGTGGCTGGATAGCAGTACACGTGAAAGGGATTTAGGAGTCTTGGTAGACCACAGGCTGAACATGAGTCAGCAGTGTGATGTAGCAGCCAAGAAAGCCAACGTGATCCTTGGTTGAAAAACAGGAGTATGGTGTCTAGATCAAGGGAGGTAATGGTACCACTCTATTCTGCTTTGGAATATTGTGTCCAGTTCTGGGCACTCAATTCAAGAAGGATCTTGACAAGCTGGAGTGTGTTCAGAGGAGGGCGACCAAAATAGTGAAGGGTCTGGAAGCCATACCCTATGAGGAGCAGCTTAGGGAACTGGGTATGTTTAGTCTGCAGAAGAGAATGTTAAGAGGGGACATGATAGCCTCGTTTAAATATTTGAAGGGATGTCATGTTGAGGAAGGAGTGGGCTTGTTTGCTGCTCTTCAGAGACTAGTACAAAGAGCAGTAGATTCAAGCTGCAGGAAAGGAGATTCCACCTGAACTTCAGGAAGAACTTCCTGACAGTCAGATCTGTTCGGTAGTGGAATGTGCTGTGTTGGAGTGTGATGGAGTCTCCTTCTTTGGAAGTTTTTAAGCAGAGGTTGGGTGGTCATCTGTTGAGAGTGCTTTAATGTGTGTTCCTGCATAGCAAGGGGTTGGGCTGGATGGACCCTGCAGTCTCTTCCAGCTCTATGATTGTATGATTCATGGCAACAATTCTTTGAAAGGGTGTATTCGCTGTACAGTTGATCTTCAGAGCTGTGAAGTTGCTCATACCTAGTTTCTCCAGATTTGTGTAAAGAATCCATAGGGAATATGCAAAAAATATTCTGTAAAAGTCTGCCAACAGGATGTGCAAACAACAACTGATGAGAGGGCAAGATTTTAAAGGGAGAGTATCCAGAATACCAGTTGAGCAAGCCGCAGCCTTTTGTGAGCAGGGCTGTTGAGGACAGGGTGACCTAGAGGTCTCTCATCCAGAGGGTAACCATAAGTCGAAGTCAACTTGATGGCAGTGAACAGCAACAACAGTTAACAACAACATTAAGCATAGATGGTGAACCAATATCAGAACAGTAAGATGATACCAAACCACTGCATGTGGGTAGGCATTCAAGTAGCAAAAGTGGGGAATATAGAAACGTGAGAATATATGTATACATATAGTCTGGAAATTTCAAATACAGTACTACTTGTCCAAGATGCATTATATTCAGCGGCAGCGACATGTTCAGATACTTCAGTTTCAACTGCAGTTTTAATGAACAATCTGCTTTAACACGAGAGACCTTCCTCAACTCCAGAAGAACCTCTAAACAGGCCCTATAGTTACTGTATTGTATTCCTTTAATCTTATGATCCTTTCATCTTACGTTTTTTGTCACTTATATTTGCATTGTTAGTGGCAGGCGTGTGTGTAATCCAAACAAAATGAAGCTTCAGAATGAAGTTCAGCAGAAAATGATTAAGCACATACCTACTTTTCTTCCTAATGAAATCACTAGAATTTACTTAAATTTATTTGGGTTGTGCCCGTGATGTGGATGTAAAGTAAAATGATATAGTTTCTGATGTTCCAAATAGTTATGTAATATATTTTCACTGTTTAAGGGTTGTCTTATTTTTAATGTGTATGTTTTATATCTATTATTCTGAAAGTAATACATGCCTCTGTATGATGCTTTTCTGTTACAATGCTGTTAACTTTTCCTCCACATTTTCATATGTTTTGTACCAAATAGAGAACATGTATTGTCTACATCCTGTGTAACCCTGTGTTCCAGCTGGGGAAGAGCACGTGGTCTTCCTTATAAAAACATAATTCTGTATGAATCCATAATCATGTCAAACTGATTCCTTTATTTATTATATTTATTTTTGTCATCTTGGTGCTGGAAGCAAGGCACAGAATAAACCCCTGTTTTGGACAAAACCATCCCTACTTAAGCAAGCAGAACATCCTGCTAGCAGTATTACTCAGATATCAGTTCGCTGTCTAGTTGCATAGGGCTCTTACCCCTTTGTTTATTCAGCAGTGTAACCAAGACTTACTGGGGTTCAGAACATTTACAGAAGTTCCTGACTGGAAAGTGCTTTTGATAACACTTTAAAATAGCAAAATAAACTTAGAATCATAGAAATGTAGAGTTGGAAGAGACCACATGGGCCATCCAGTCCAACCCCCTGCCATGCAGGAACACCCTCAAAGCACTTCAGAGCTGTGAAGTTGTTCATACCTAGTTTCTCCAGATTTGTGTAAAGAATCCATATAGAATATGCAAAAAATATTCTGTAAAAGTCTGCCAACCGGATGTGCAAACATCAACTGATGAGAGGGCAAGATTTTAAAGGGAGAATATCCAGCATACCAGCCATCTAGCCTCTGCTTAAAAACCTCCAAAGAAGGAGACTCCACTACACTCCGAGGCAGCATATTCCACTGCCGGACAGCCCTGACTGTCAGGAAATTCTTCCTGAGGTTCAGGTGGAATCTCCTTTCCTGCAGCTTGAATCCATTGCTCCTTGTCCTGGTCTCTGGAGCAGCAGAAAACAAGCCATCTCCCTCCTCTACATGGCATCCCATCAAATATTTAAACATGGTCTCCTCTTAACCTTCTCTTCTGCAGACTAAACATCCCCAGCTCTCTAAGTCTATCCTCATAGGGCATGGCTTCCAGGCCCCTCACCATTTTGATCACTCTCCTCTGGACTTGCTCCAGCTTGACCACATCCTTCTTGAATTGGGGTGCCCAGAACTGGACACAGTATTCAAGATGAGGTCTAACCAAAGCAGAGTAGAGTGGTAAACTTGCAATGAAATGCAGCAATATTTTAAGAAATACTTGGTCTATGTCATCTGAATTACAGCTGCTTCTTCATTTTTGAATATTTTGTCCTGAAATAATACAAAAGTAGTATATGAATCTGAGTTAACAGATTATGACTTTACTCTTGGCCTAAATAAATGAATAGACAAATAATACATGAGATATGCATTTAGATCAGATAGGCATTTAGATCAGATTTCAAAGTACAAATACATATTAGTTGTCTTGAATCTTTTCTTCATTTCTTCTTCGTCGTCTCTGTGCCTCACACACTAGGAGCTTTCGCACATGCGCGGTAGCGTTCGGAAGATTCTAGAGCTTAGTAGCTTGGCGGGAATCCCTCCCCCATGCCCGTACTGAGCATGCTTAGCCCACCGAGCAATGGTCTCTCCTCAGTTCTTTCTCGTCCGCCGTTGCAAACGGAAGGTTCTTTGTTTAGTAGCGTCTTTGACTTTTCTTCAGTCGTATTTCTTGGCTTGACTGACGGATTTCGGATTTTTGGACTACGTTTTTGGATATTAGAACTTGATTTCTGGTATTTCGGATCCCCCTCCTTCGCTTCTCTTCGAGACCTTTGCCTTCTTCTCCGTTTTCCGCCTCCTTCTGAGTTTCCCTTCTTCTTGGACTCTCTTGTCTATGTCGGCCTTGTTTAAAAACTGTGCAACTTGTGGTCGTAAGGTTGCCCTGTCTGACGGACACTGTGACTGCCTCTTCTGTTTGGGTGAAACCCATAATGTAAAGGCTTGTTCAATTTGCTGAGAGTTTACAGCACAAACTCTGCGAAACCGCTAATCCCATTTAAAACCTTACTGCTGGGAGGAGTCCCTATGAGCGAAGGAACAGCCTGAGGTTCGCTCCGTCATGTCCAAGCCATCGACATCGGGACGACCTATGACCACCCCATCAATGGTATTGGCGGCTGCCGCACCGTCTTCGACTATGGTATTGGGCTCAGTACCGCCCTCGAGACCACTGATATCGTCCTTGCCGAGAATCCCAAAACTATCCTCGGCCGCTACAACCACTCAGGAGGCACCTGCGGGCTCACGGGCGGCAAAGCCATCAAGGCCTCTTACTGCCGCACAGCGAAAACGGTCTGTTTCTCAGGACGTGTCCAAACAGAAGAAGAAGAAGAAGAAGAAGAGGAAGGAGAAGCGGCATTCCCCTTCCAAGGTGGCCCGCCTTCCAACACCTCCACCGACTCAGCTCACTGGGGATCCAGGCAAGCAGTCGGATCAGCAAGAAGTCCTCGAGGTGTCCAACGAGGAGCAGACTGTGGAGGTCTTGCCCTCTGAACCGCCCGTTCTGACGGCTGCGGTACCCCTGCTGAGTCACCGTAAGTCGGTGGACCGCCAGGATGAGGCGATGACCCAACATCAGCCCACACCCATCCACCGGGCGGCGTCTGGTAGGAGCGAGTCCCGCTCTCCAGAACGCAGAGTCAGGCCTCGGTCACCATGCCATCAGGAAGCATACCCTGAGAGGGCCCACGCTCGCCCCTCCACTGACTCACCGTTCACCTCTGCTTCGCATATTGGGAGGTATGGTCGGGAGCATGTGTGCCGAGAGTACCCGGGTTCGTACCTGTCTTATTCACCATCCTACAGAGGCAGGTACCACTGGGACCTGAGACATTGGATACCTTACCGGCGGTCTCGTTCGCCTTCCAGGGAACGGTACTACTCCCGGTATCAGAGGTCACTGAGCCGATCAGCCTCCAGATCACCTCGCCACTGAAGGTCCAGGGAGCCCATACCCCACTATAGGGCGGTGTCTCCTCCCGCAAGGGTAACCTCGACTGCCACCTGTCCGGTTACGGAGTCTGCCTTGACACAGACGACAGCCCTGGCCACGACGATAACACAGGCGATTCAGCGTGCACGGCCTGCTGTGGTGCCGATTACAACACCTTCAACACCTCAGCCAACAGCCACTGCTGCATTACCATCTATGGTAGCAGTAACAACTACGGCACCAACGGTTACCCTGGCGTTACCACCCCAGAGGTCATCAAGGGAGAGGTCTGCCGACAGGTCCCCGTCTCACTCCTCGCAGTCGTACGAGATGGACTCCGACTCCAATGAGTCTATGCCAACGTCCCACGAGTCGCCACCTTTGGTCTTTGGAGAACCAGGACCTGAGTCGGCACAGGAGGATGTGAAACGGTTCTCCGCCATTCTCCTTCGGATGGCTACAGCGCTCAGGCTGAAGGTCGCGGGCCCAGCTCCAATGGTGCAGGACCCGGTATTCCAATATGTGGATACCCGTCCACCTTCTACCGCACCACTGCCATTCCTACCGGCCCTGATGGAGGCCCTGAAACATCCTTGGGCTAAGCCGGCGTCCACCCAGCCAATTCACATCGGCTCGAGCACTTGTATCGCACACAGAAGGAGGACGCAGAGTTCCTCTTCAACCACCCGGTGCCAAACTCCATAGTCGAATCCACCCAGACCAAGGGTGGCAACAGGGCGCACACCACTCTGCCAGATTGTGAGGGCCGCAGACTAGACACCTTCGATAGGAGGTTCTACACTGCCTCCTCCCTAATCGCCAGGGTGTTGAACATGCAGGCTTGCCTCGCGGCCTATCTAAGGAACTTGCTCGACAGGTTCTGTCCACTTCTGGCCAACCTTCCGGAAGAGAGCTGCGCAAGTGCCATGCAGTTCTTCAACGAGGCAGTGGCACTTGCGAATCAGCAAATTATCTCTTCGGTGGAGGTCACAGCGAGAGTTATGGTGGGCTCTGTTGTCCTACAATGATACGTGTGGCTCAGATAGTCGGGATTGCAAGAGGACAGCCGGAGGAGGATCAAGGACCTCCCCTTTGATGGCCAGGGACTGTTTAATGCCATAACAGATGAGGCAATGGACCATCTAATCAAGGCACGCCTGACTGCCAAGAAAATTGGCATACACCAGCCCCCTCAGCCTCGCCGTACCTTCAGTTCCCGACCATCGTGGCACAGGTACTCGTCCTCCACATACCAACCTCGGTCTCCTCACTCGGCTCCATCCCAACCGTCCACCGCGTCCTCAGCATGAAGACATCTTCGGAGACACCCGTCTTCTTCCTTGAAGAAGTCTTTGTCTGGGATGAAGTGCCGGTTTTGACTGCCTTTGCAGGTCGCGACCACAGCCAATCTTCAGCCTGCCAGCAGCCTTGGAAGATCAACTGAGTCTGGCCAGACATCTCGCCGAGTGGCGCCACGTCACCATGGACTCTTGGGTTCTTTCCATCGTCCATCTTGGCTACACTATAGACTTTCAAGATATTCCACCGTGAGGTGTCTACTATTCCACCCTGGCCAGCTCGGTCCTGCTGGAAGAGATCCAGTTCCTACTTCAAAAAGGAGTGATCGAGAAACTTCTGTCTTCAGCCAGAACCACTGGCTTCTTCTCCCGGTACTCCACGGTACCAAAGTCGGACGGAACCCTGCGGCCTATCCTGGACCTCAAAGGAGTGAACAGCTACATCTGCCCCAAGAGGTTCAAGATGGTCACTCTAGCCTCAGTCCTACCTTTCCTTCGACACGGGGACTGGTTCACCTCCATCGATCTTCGGGATGCTTATTTCCACATCGCCATTCGCCCGCAGTTCGCAGTTGACGGCACCTGTTACCAATACAGGGTGCTACCGTTCGGTCTCTCTACCACGCCCAGGGTCTTCACCAAATGCATGGCCCCGGTGGCATCATACCTGCGGACGAAGGGCATCTCGATCTACCCCTATCTAGACGACTGGCTGTTGGTGGCGTCCTGCAGACAAAAACTCTACAGAGACATCCACCGGACAGTCACCCTTCTGACCCGTCTTGGTCTCCAGGTCAACCCGAAGAAGTCCCATCTCGAACCGGCAAGGATTCTCGATTTCATCGGGGCAACCCTGGACTCGGTATCGGCCAAGGCTTACTTACCGATGGATCGTGCACGGACCCTTTGTCAGGCTGCATCTGTGGTCTTCAATGCCCCGACGGTATCAGCAAGGAGAATCCAGCAACTCCTCGGGTGCATGGCCTCAACTACTACCATCACCTACCTGTCCAGGCTCCGTGCTCGACCTCTTCAGCACTGGTTCGTCCGAGTTTTCAACCCGCTTCTGGATGACCAGAAACGCCTGCTTCGGATACCTCTGCAGGTCCGTCACTCCCTGCTGTGGTGGCAGTCTTACAGCTATCTCCTCTCAGGGATGCCTTTTTGGGAACCGTCTCCACGATTCACGGTGACAACGGACGCTTCCCTTTTTGGATGGGGAGCCCATCCGAGTCCAGGGCCGGTGGATCGACGACGAGACCATCCTCCACATCAACACCCTCGAGCTACTTGCCATCTGGAAAGCTCTGAGGGCATTTCACCACCTGGTCGCTGGCCGTACGGTGTTGATCCTAACAGACAACACGACGGCAGTTTGTTATGTCAACAGGCAAGGAGGGACTCATTCCACCACTCTCCTCAACATAGCCCTCAACCTCTGGAACTGGTGTGTCTTGCTTCAGATCCATCCGGTAGTGGTGCACCTGGCCAGGCAGGAAAACACCACAGCAGATGCACTCAGCAGGGACACCTCTTGCCACCACAAGTGGTCCCTCTCGAGCAAAGCGTTCCGGATGATACGAGACCGGTGGGGCGAGCCGACGATCGACCTCTTCGCCACACACCAGAATGCGAAATGCCGCCGGTATTGCTTGAGGGCTGGCCGGGGTAGCGACTCCATCAGTGATGCTTTCCAGTTCGGGTGGATCAAAGGGTTCCTCTGTGTGTTCCTGCCGTTTCCCCTCCTGGGCCGAGTGGTCTCCAAGATCCTTGCGGACCAAGCCAATGTCGTCCTCATAGCCCCATACTGGCACTGGTTGGCCCCCTGTTCGAGGCCTCTCGCGGTCGACTTCTCAGGCTCCCGACAACTCTGGATCTCCTGTCCCACTCCAATGGTCTCGTTCTCCATCCAGATCTGCCACTCCTGGCCCTCCATGCCTGATGGATATCGCCCTAGACGATCCTGTCGTCGGTAACGTCTTGATCGCGGCCAGGAAGGAGTCGACACGCCACAACTATCACTACAAATGACAACGATTTGTTGCCTTTGCCAAGACATGACGGGAACCGGTATCGCCTGTCAACCTGCCTACCATGCTCCATTTCCTTCTACACCTTCGGCAGCCAGGCCTAGCCTTCCCTTCCCTGAAGGCCTACCTTGCCACCATCGTGGCTTACCAACCTACACAGTCTCCATCGGCAGCTCTCTTCCGCAATGCTACCGTGAAGCAGTTTCTGAAGGGCCTGTAGCACCTTTATCCACCGCTACCGCCTTGGTCGCTTTCCTTAGTGCTATCGCAGTTGATGAGACTGCCCTTCAAGCCCATGGCCACCACTGATGACAGGCTTCTCACCATGAAAACTGCCTTCTTGGTGGCTGTCATGTCAGCCAGGAGGGTGAGTGAGCTGACAGCCTTATGCTCTGATGAGGCCTACTTCGTGTTCCACAGGGACAAGGTGATCCTTCGGCCTGACATCTCCTTCTTGCTGAAGGTGGTGTCTAACTTCCATCTCAGTCAAGACATCATCTTGCCAACCTTTTATCCAGACCCGACTACACCTTTGGAACGATCCCTCCACTCCCTGGATGTTTGTCGGACCTTGGCCTTCTACACTGACAGGACTGCCTCCTTTCGACAGACTCCGCACCTTTTTGTGTGCTATGGCAGGTGTTGAAGAGGCCACAAGGTGTCCACCCAACGTTTCTCGAAATGGGTGGCCCAGACTATCCTGCTGGCATACGAGATGGCTAAGAAGCCTCTGCCAGCCTTGCTTCAGGCTCCACCAGAGCTGTGGCGACTTCAGGAGCTCTCCTGTGAGGAGTTGATCTGCAGGAACTGTGCCGTGTGGCGACCTGGTCTCAACCATCAACCTTTGTGTGCCACTACAGACTGGACTGCCGGTCCTGCAGAAATGCCTGTTTTGGACGTGCGGTGCTGGCTTCTGTTCTCTAGGACCTGACCCACCATCCAACCGGTAAGCTACAAAGTCTCCTAGTGTGTGAGGCACAGAGACCATGAAGAAGAAGAACAGGTTGCCTGCTTGTAACTGTGATTCTTCGAGTGATCATCTGTGCCCTCACACACACCCGCCCAGCTGTCCCCTCTGTCTCAGGTCCCTTATTGGCGGACTACAGAACTGAGGAGAGACCATTGCTCGGCGGGCTGAGCGTGCTCAGTATGGGCATGGGGGAGGGGTTCCCGCCAAGCTACTAAGCTCTAGAATCTTCCAAACGCTACCACGCATGCGCGAAAGCTCCCTAATGTGTGAGGGCACAGATGACGACTCAAAGAACCACAGTTACAGGTAAGCAACCTGTTCTTTTGTTGCTTCCTAGATATATTTTCCTAAAATATCTTCACTTGCATGTATTTTAAATACCTGTTCTCTTCCACCTGTTCTGAAACATAGCCCAACAGTATAAAGACAGCTTTTAGATGACAAATGTTTTGCTAAATGATGCCCGTAGTAATTTGTTTGTTTGTTTGTTTGGTAATTATTTTGCAGTTTGGTAATGTTGTGTCCAGTACTCCGGTAAAACGTCGTAAAGTTATTACCCAAGAAATTGTGACTGATGTACCCTTAAAATATCAAAACTATTCTGAAAGTGTCATCCTACATTGTCGAAGCATAAGAATAGGAACCCTGCGAAGAATGGTCGTGGAGCCTGTAATTGTAAGTAGAATGATTATTTTTGTGCTTTGTTACTTTCTCTTTTATAAAAAAAGGCATTGCAGGGTATATGGAGCTGGAGGTTGAAGAGAGCTGAAGGCAGAACATGAAGAGTTTAAGAAATGGGCAGATCTAACAGAAATGAAGAGGGACAGTGCTTCTAGGCCATAGTATTGAGTCATGGCAGGAGTTACCTTTGGAGAAGATGGGCAGTACTTGAAAGAAACAAGGTGATATTAGACACAGGAATTTCTGTAGTAGAAAAGTCTCCAACAGCAGTAACTAAAAATAAGGTTTCTAGAATGACGACAGCGGTAGATGAGGAGACTGTCTAAAATTTGCAGCCCAAAAAGAGGAGATACCAAAAGGAAATAGCATAAGTAGATGTGTAGTATGAAAGTTGTCAATACTGAGGAGTGGGGTAAAATGGTGTCAGAGAGAGTTGGGGGAAAGAAAGATGGAGATCCAAATAGCCAGGTGGAGATTGAGCTAGAATGCCTGTGTATGTAAATGCAGCAATCTGGAGATGTAAATAAGTAGCTACTGGTGCAAATTCACTAAATGTACATAACCTCAAACAAAATGCAACACAAAGGATGCTGAGAAATACCTTTTTGTTCTTGGATTTTTTTTAAGTCTGGTGAATAGATACATTCTAACAGACATGTTCCCCTAGAATGTACTGAATTCCAGTAAGAATTTTAAAAAAAATTAATGTGATAATTTTGAAGTCTTGAATTCTTTTCCATAAACAAGGAAATGACTACATGTATAAGCGCATCATGTTTGTGTACAGTCTTCACTTGCGTGGCAAATTAGATATGGATGGTCAGTGTTAAGCATGTGTGATACAGCTTCTTTCGATTCTTCTTTGTAGTCTCTGTGACTTGCACATACCGGAATTCCTGTGTCTCCACAAGGCATATTCAGAATCTTCTAGAGATGATTGATGGATTAAGTCCCTCTTTGTCTATGATAGCACCATGTAGCAACAATTTTTCATTACACTTCAAAAATCTCATTGTGCTTATCAGTTTAACTTGTATGTAGTAAAATTTATGACGATTGTATCTAGTAATTACTTGAACACATATTAAATATATGTAGATGTTAAATGAATTGTTAAGTTAGTTCTTTTATTTAGGCCACAACTGGTTTATTTCAAGTGGATTTCGGGATCAGATTCCCTACTTATCAGACATTTTTGAACAGTGCTCACAATTTTCACTAAAAATGAACCAAAACAAGTTTCACCTGAATCAAATAGCAGCATTCAGTTTCTTCCAATGAAACAATCCAACTTAAATTCCCAATTGTTAGTAAATAGATGTGTTAGATGGGTGTAACAGTACCTTACTGTGTCTAGGGACTTCTTAGAACTGTTTTTATTTTATTCTACTTGTAAAAGTAACCTCGAGAACCCTGATATCTCAAAGGGCTTTTAGGTTAAATGATGGAGCTTCCATTTTAATTTGAACTTTTTTTTATTATTAAAAATGTTTAGGTTGGGAAGGTTGTCATTGACAGATTTATAAATTTAATAATAATAATCTTTTTTTCCCCCCAGTTTTGCCTGGACTTTATCAAGATAAGTTTGGAAGGTTAGTAATTTTCTCCTTCCTCCATTTGCTCATGCCTGTAGTAGTTCTGTGGTTACGTCAGTCTCTCTTCCAGTGTGATTTTTCTGTGATTTTTTTCTTATTCTGAAATAAGAACCTGAATTAGCAGATTGTCTTGTAAGATCATTAAAAATAATAGTGCCAGGATGATAATATGCTACATTTGGTTTTTTTCCCCTCTGCATCTTGCCCAGTCACCAAAAAACTAACACTTAAAAATCCCAGTGCAAAGAGTTTGGGCAGTAGTAGAGTCTAGCTGGGAGTTGCTAGTCTGCTTTGCTCAAAAATTCTGTACTAAGAGTTGAGAATGTTGAAAGGATATTTGCAGCTGCTTTTTAAGACTACCACCCCCAGAATGCCCCAGCCTCACTGGCCATGGCCATCGGAGCTGACAGTTGCGTGGAGTTTATGACTTCATGCAGAGAATACTGATGGTAACTTAAAATATTAAGAACTTTACCTCATATATCCCCTTTGCTCAGGGTATGTTACTTTACAGTACTTTAAAAAGAAAAATAGCAAATCTATGTGAATTTTTCTTGTTTTGTGAAAAGTTATCCTTCAATATATCACTGTGGTATTCAGAAGTAGGATTTACAGTAGCAGGAAACATTATAACAACTTCAAGTGTTCATGCTATAGTATTGTACTTTTAATAAAATGATTGAAAGTACAGAGCAGCCCCAACCTCCCCAAATGCCTTTCCACGTAAATGGATGTTATGCAACTTTCTGAAAGTAAGAGAAAGTGTACCTTGTTTTTATTCTTGGAGATCGCACCATAGCATAGGGCTGTAACTACAGTAAGTATGATCCTTTCTACATATGACAGTTTTTCTTCTTGGCAGGGCCAGAGTCTCTAAATGTTATGAAAATGGGGGAAAGTATTTGTAATATTAGGAAAAGGGGTGGGTGAGATAGGTTAGGAAAGGATTAAACGTTTCTTCTTCCCACTTAACAGTTTCCCTTTGTGAACCACGTGTTTTTCCTTGCTTTACATACCAGAGGCAAACACAGGATTGGAAATCTTGGTATGGATTCAAAGATGTGTGAGGAGAACTTTTCAACCCTCTTTTCTTCACTGCAGTTCTCTAGAGTAGTGTGGCATGTGACACTTGTGGGCTACAGTGAGATGAGGAAGCAGCAGAAAATACTCTTTTTGGACTACATCTGGTCATACAATTGTTTTTGACCCAAGACCTCAGGTTTGCTGCTGACCGCATAGGGCAACATCCAGTGTCATATGAGTGGAATTCTGTTTGCAAAATGGGACCTCCCCCTCCCATTCCCTCTCCTGCTGCAGGAGAGAGGGAGAATTGTTCCCTCCCTGTTCCACTGATTGAAGATAATTTGACATTGTGAGTGTTTTCAGTTAATGCCACTTACAGTTTGAAACCTACTGTGGTTCATATAAACTGTTCCTGACTCTTTAAAAGGGAGGCTTAGTACCTTGTCTAGCCTTTTAATGTTTTTAAAATAGGATTTTGGAATTGTAATGATTATGGATTTATGTAATGAATTTCAGTTTTAAAACTTGTCATACTAGATGAATACAAAGGTGTTGTTTCTGGGGATGCCAGGGTCATTTTATCTATAGTGGTTACATAAGTAGTGTAATGGGTTTTAAATTTCTTCTTATGTTACACATAAGTGTTATTTTTCAGAGTAGCCTTTACATAATATTAACTGAAATAACTTTTTCTTTCATTTTCCAGAATCAGAAAATGATACTAGGGAGATTAATTTAAAAACCTCTGAACTTACAAAATGTGAATGGTGTTGTGTACGCAAGTTACCAGTAGTTTTCCTACAAACTATACCTGCAGCCTGCCAAAGTCTGAGATCCCATCTGAAGATGAACAGGGAGAAAGATAATGTTTGGTATGATTGTAAAGGAGCAAGTAAGTGAACCATTTTGCACATGAGTTAGCCTTTTACAGACTGTATTTGGATATTTCAGTCAGTTCTGCCAGGAAATGAAAAGGTTATGGCTATTCATTACTTTCCAAGTGGCAATCAGTGGTAAGGCATGAAATTTTAAAATTCCTGAAGTGAATTATTGGTTGGACAGCCACAACTACACTGCACTTCTGTGCAAAAAACAAAAACAAAAGTGCTTCTCAAACCTTACCTTACTGCTTGTTTTCTTGAAACCACTGAAAAAAGTGGCCAAAATCTATCATACTGGTGCTGCAATGTCAGCACAACAGAGTTTGCTTCCCTTCTCCTCTCTCCTGCAGTTCTCAACACCATATGAAAAATAATTCCAGTGAGGTCTCTTAAGACCTCTGGAGTAGGCTTTTGGGGTGGAAGAATGTTGCCTTGAGAAAAAGACATTACCCCCCTCCCAATACCAATCATAGAAACAGTTACATCAGCAGATATTCCCAATTTTGGATTTAGGACAACTTGATTAACTTCTGAAGTAATTGTGAATATTGTCTTTTTTTGTATTCGTCAGTGTAACCTGGTTATTTTGAAAAGGTAGAATTTTGGTAGAAGCCAGTTGGATTTGCAGAGAGAAAATCAGCAAATTATTAACCATTGCCAATGCAAAGAAATTCTCAATTTTTCCTCCTTATAACGGTTTCAGTTCTGAGATAGCTGAGTATGGGAGAAAACTGTTGTGTACAGTGTTCAGCTGAAGGTAGTCTCTTTCACCAGACAGTAACAGTTTCTAAATACCACTTTGCCTCACCATCCTGGTGATCAATGTTACTGTTTCCTATCTTTAATGTGTTATACACCAATTTGCCATAAATATGCAATTGTTTATTCTCAGGAAGTCTTTGGAGCAATCCATTACTGGATGGGTTAACCCCTCGCGCCAGCACCTCGAGCTGGGAGAAGAACATTCTTTACAGTTACAACTGTTAATCCATTGACCCTACCTCAGTTTTTTCTTCTCCTGCCTTGCCAGTGGTTCGAGGTTTTAATCTCTCTGATGTTTAGCAGGTTAAAGAGGGGTTAGACTTAATATTTTTGAATAGTACAATTGAGTTAGTGATAGAAAAAGGAAAGAAACGGAAGGAAGTGTTGGAACATGAGGAGTGTTCTCCATGGTTACAGAAGTGGCAAAAAGAAATTATTAAAGCAGTAACGCTCAGAGCTTGGCGGGTGAGCCTCTGAAAGAGCTTAAAGGAGTAGATATGGGACTGGGTTTGGATCAGGCCGGCCTGGACAGGTAGGTGGACGGCTGACCAAATATCAGATGGGGGCTCTGCATTAAGAAGTATATTTTTTACTTTGAGTGAAAGTGAGTCAGAGGTTCTGGCCACCCACTCTGCTGCTCCAATCATCCTTATTAAGCGAAGAGACAAAGACTGGAAAAGGTTGGTCAAGGAAAAATTTAAAAAGAAGGGAGCAGGAAAGTTAGCAGCAAAGCAAACTCATAAAGGTAAAGGCAGCAAGGGAGCTCCAACCACATGTCTGACTTCCAGTAGCCATGTTGGAAAGGGGCATTCTGAGAGGAAGAAGGAAGTGATGAAACGGAGGAGTCCTGACCAATCGCAGCTATCCCTGCCTTTAACCAATCAGGAGTGTGCAGCTGGAGAACTGCTGACAGGCTCTCAGTTCTTCCCCTTCAGTATTCTCTAGTGCAGCAGCTCACAGAGATTTGGCTGCAGGAATAGTTTCTTTTATGGCCAAAAGTGAGCCAGCAATGAGACCTAAGGAAATGAGATCTGAGCTGCTGACAGCAGCATGTAATATTCAGGGGAATATGCCCCAGAGTAGCAGAGAGACAGTACATCAAACTGTGGCTGAAGAACTGGGCATGCACATTAATAGGCAGAGTGAATTGAATGAAATAAATTCACAGAATGTGTGTAATTTAATGAAGTTATTTTGGACAAAGCATTGATTTCAAAAGCAAGTCCATCTTTAGAGAACCAGCATTCTGTTTCATTGAGTGGTTCATCAGTGCTCGATGGCAGTAGTTTATATTCTCAAACTAAGTCTGTTTCAAAGGAAAATGAAATTCAGACCTCAAAGAAAGTAATGTCCACATTAAATAGAGTGGAAGAATCCACTGTATCACAAATTGAGCAAGTGGAATCTGATTATAACAGTGATGGAGATCTGGCTTTGAAGGGCTCAGATTCAGAAGAAACTCTTTCTGAAGATGATGAGTCTGAAGAGGAGAATAGAACTAGGCTATTCTCAGTGGATTCCTTCAGCGTACTTTTGAAAAAGGTTTTATTAATGTTGGGTCTCCACAAGGTGGAGTACCCAGATAAAGAATCCAGTAAAAGCAAAGCAGTGGCAGCAATTCTATGGAGTAAGTCAATAAAACCTAGTGTAATTCCAATGCCAAAATTATTTCTGGATACTATTCAGATGGAATGGAATGATACTGCACCTTCTAAGAGATTTAAAAATTACAGTAAAAATCTGTATTCTTTTGATGAAAAACAATAGAGCGGCTAGCCACCCCATTGGTTAGTGTTCCAGTTTCTGGCCTTGTTTCAAATGCTGTCGTTCCACGAGAAGGAAATACCTTATTGAAGGATCCAGAAGATAAAAGAATACATTCAGCCTTGAGAAGATCCCATGAGACAGCTACTGTCGCCATTAGAGCATCAGTTGCTAGCTCAGTGTTTGCAAGAGCAGGGCTTATGGATTCAGGAAATTTTGGCATCAGATGATATTTCAGCACATTCAGTTCAGAAAGTCTTAGTGAAACTAGAGCAGATTTTGAAATATGTGGCAGGGTTAGATGCAATAGCATTTGCAGCACAGTCAATGGGAGCTACATCAGTGGGCAGAAGAGCTTTGTGGTTAAAACATTGGGAGGCTGATGCTAAGTCTAAAGCTAATTTAACAAATCTTCCTTTTAAAGGTAAATTGCTTTTTGGTGAAGAGGCATTGAAAAAGGTTCTTGTCAAGGGCAAGGATAAGAGACAGATATTACCTTCATTGTATAGAGAAAAGCAGGATAAATGTTGGTCTAGAGGGGACAACTATTCCTTTTGAGGGAATAGGCAGTTTCAGAAACAGTGAGATTATAAAGGTTTCAGGCAACAGTGAGGAAGAAACAGACTACATTTTAAGCAACAAGGGCAACAGTAGGCAAAACATCCTACTACTCAAGCGGGTAAAGGATCAAAGGAGCAGTTCAGAATTGAAGGCCCTTCTGGTAGGAAGAAGGTTACTTCATTTCGGTCAACTATGGAACAGAATAACTTCAGACAAGTGGGTATTGAAGATTGTTCAATAGGGGTATCAAATTGGATTTGTGAGTCGGCCAAAAGGAAGGTATCTTCCCTCACCGGTGCCAAAACTAGAAGAGAAAAGGAATGTAACATTAAACAAGATTCAACATCTCCTAAACATAGAGGCAATAGAACCTGTACCTGTCAATCAGAGATTTCAGGGAGTATATTCCATTTTCTTCACAGTACAGAAGCACAGCGATGGTTCCCGTCCGGTATTAGACTTGAAATATCTGAACCAATATGTACAGTACAGAAAGTGCAAGA
This sequence comes from Ctenosaura bakeri, assembly GCA_948474755.1. NCBI lineage: Eukaryota > Metazoa > Chordata > Lepidosauria > Squamata > Iguanidae > Ctenosaura > Ctenosaura bakeri. Next base: position 60,837 of record CAOLHI010002715.1, on the reverse strand, counting down.
TGGAGATGTTGCAGTCCATACTACAGAATCTAGAATTAGACAACTACTTGTTCTCTATAGACTTACAAGAGGCATACTTACACATTCCTATGAATGTAAGTTACAGAAGGTATCTAAGGTTTCAGTTCAATGACAGTCATTTCCAGTTCAAGGCTCTCCCATTCGGACTAGCTTCCGCTCCCAGAGGGTTCACAAAAGTATTAGTGCCACTGATTGCGTTTCTCAGGCGACGGGGTACATTTGTTTCTATACTTGGACGACATTCTATTGAGAACGGGCAGCAGATGCAAGGCAGAATGGGATTCAGACGCCCCAAGAATTGGGATTGCTGATAAATTTCAAGAAAAACCATCTTTCTCCAGATCAGGGAGGTTGCAGCCATTCTCACCCATAGTTTTAGCTCAGGGATATCCCATCCAGTAGTGGATTGCTCCAAAGCCTTCCTGAAAATGAGAGATTGATACTTACTGGGAATGATCATTCTAGGAAGGCTGAAGGAGCAATCCACACCCTCCTGGGCTGCCAGATAGAGTAGGATTTCAAACGAAGGCAGTCAAGGCAGGGCTATTAATGAAACCGAAGTAGGGTCAATGGATTAACGGTTGCAACTGTAAAGAATGTTCTTCTCTTGCTTCGAGATGCTGGTATAAGGGGTTAATCCATCCAGTAGTGGGTTGCTCCTTCAGCCTTCCTAGAGTGATAATTCCCAGTAAGTATCAATCTCTCATTTGTAATTACTAAGCAGTATACAAACTTTTGAATTAAAGAATCTGAGCTGCAGAATGCTTTTACTTTGATTGTATTATTTCATTGGATGTTAACCATTACTTACTTCTCTCTCTCTCTCCCTCCCTCCCTCCCTTTTTTTTTTTTTTTTAACATAGATCCAGAAGAACAGTATATTATTTTAATATTTGAGACAGGCCTGGATCCTCATGCAAATGCAATATTTGAAAAAATAATTTCTGATATTGGTGTCAGGAACAATATTTCTAATTTTTTTGTGAAAATTTCTTTCGAAGAAGCAAACAGCAGGCTTGTGGCCTTCACAAAATCCTTTGAAGACACTTCTAGAGGAGGCATTGCTCAAAAAGAAGGCAAAACAAAACATGTACTATTTCTTTAAAATATTTGGGTTGATCTTAAATGAATTGTGATATCTTAATTTGTAAATATTAATGTATATTGTGTATATCTTCTAGTTAAAATTTTATTGACAAAGAAGAGAGAGTCAGTTTTTTAATATAAGATTCTAAAACTGCAAAAGTGGAATTAACTTTACTTTAAAATCTAAATTTGACTCTTTTTCTATCCTTCATGGTATTGTCCATTGGGTATTTTAGCTAAAAGAATGGAGTTTTTAGCATTGTATGAAAATTTGGTCTGCTTCAGAAGTTATTTCCTGGTCTTCATCAAGTATGGTTGACAAAGCTAGGAGCACGTCTCTCTTTTACATTACAAACACAAATTCTTATTTACTATTCATTATACTAACCTTATTAAACCTGTATCTGATCCTGATTTATTGCGTAGTCCTAACTTGCAGCTCAGTTGGTTAGTTGAGGTACTTCTCCGGTAGAAAATAATTCAGGTGGTGAGGGTGGCCGTGTCTGCACAGAACTCTGTATCCCTAAAGCTGCACCAGCTCTAGAAAAGGTCTGGCAGCTTTGAGTGAGTGATTTTCTGCCAGCTAGTACAGTTACAAAGAGAGCGTGTATCTGTCTGTTGGGAGTCTCTCTGACATCACCCTTCCTCATATTGGAACAAATACTTTCCTCCCTGTTTAACGCATGCTAGCAGTGCTTAGGAAGCCATGGATTTTCAGTTTTTGAGCATGGTGTGTCCATAACCTTAGTAAGCTGATTTATAAAACAGATTTCTCTGTGCAAAGCTAAAATTCAAGTAGACTGGGTGTAGAGAAGGGGGAATTGAGGAACATCCTTCATAAACTGTTGTTTGTGGGGTGTTATGTCTGAGCCAGCTAACTGGGATAGAATATGCATTGGTGTTTTTTTTTTTTTAATGTTTCTTTAAAAACAGGAGCATGTTGTGTTATTTGCGTCTTACAAAAAATTTCAGTACCTCATGATTTCTTTATTGCATGTTAATTTTATTAAGGTTGTCTCTGAATCCAAGATGCAGCTGCGAAATACAACACAGTTCCAGTTTTTTGATGACGATGAAAGTGGAGAGCCCCACACAGTCTTCATTGGTCCTATAGAAAAGTAAGAAATCTTTTTGCATGTTGTTATTTTTTGTCCACATCATGCAAGCTCTGAATTTATTCAGCACATTTTTCTTTGCAGGTTGATAGTTTATCCTCCTCCTCCAGCAAAGGGTGGTATTTCTGTGACTAATGAAGATCTCCATTGTTTAAATGAAGGAGAATTTTTAAACGACGTAATCATTGATTTTTATTTAAAGTAAGTTGTCTGGCGTCTGTTTCACTTAAGTACTTGATGGTCATTCAGAAACCCCACCTGTTCTGAGAAAGAAGACTTAAATGATTATTTTCACTTTTTCCATTTGTAGTGGCTTTAAAAACATGATTTTAGTAGAATGTGAAATGAATAAATAGCTGATTAAAGCAAAACAGCACTTTCAGGAATCTTTAGATTTAGGTAATGTTATTAAATAAATAATCTAGACTATGGATATGCAGATTCTCCAGCTCTATAGGGTATAAAATGCCTCCTATCTGATAAGGATTGAGGGGCAGCAATTTTACCAGCCCTATTGGGGTGGTATTGCAGGTCTAGGAATAGTTCCTTTTTGCTAAACAAGTAGGGAATGGGAGTCACATCCAATTTTGAAGAAAGTCCTTGCAGGCTTACAATGGGTACTGCAGCATGTATGTGTGTGCGGGATATGTGTGTGTGGGGGGGTGCACCCACGGGCCACATTTTCCCACTCCCTTTCATTACCTTTTCAAAATTTCACTGTATCCAGGGCAAAAATTTATTGCTCTCAAATCTCCTCATCCATTTTCATGGGAATATGTATCATGTAGTCATCAGAACCTTTGTTAGCAAAAATGATAGTAAAATGATAACTTAAACCCCTACTTTTTCTTGTCTTCAAGAATCACAGGTAACCAATAATGGCTACATATTTTCATCTTAGCCAGTGTTTCAACTCTGCTTGCATTTTACTTCCCATTGATATGATTTATTTGCATTTGCTTGTAAATTCCTTTGCCAATCCTGGCTTCCTGTGAAACTCAAAAGTTCCTTTTTTCTCATCCCTTGGATGCTTGACTCCCAAAGTGTAATTTAGAGTGATAGGGAAATGGGAGGACATTTTGTTTCTATCGTTAAACAGTTGGAGTCACAAGTTTTTGCTAATCACATAGAGATCTCAGTAAATGTAGATCCATTTTCTGCCCACTCCTAGTATAAAATTGCTTGGCTTCCCATGTTTTAACAACTTCATTATGCATTTCCATGACCCTTCACTGATATAAAAGCAGAGGTGTGATAATGGTATAGTGTAAATTATACTAGCTGTTACAGAGGAGGGAGAGAGGGGTGAGCTTGACACTGGCCTTATATTTTTGGCAGTAGTTCTGAGTTCTGCACAGTGTGTATCTGTGCACTTGGATTATGGTGAGTAATTCTCTTATCTAATGGTCTCTCAGTAAAGATTATACTTTTTTTACTGTGTTATGACTGCAAACTACAAAAGGTTTAAAATTATTTGCATAAGTTTTGGTTAGAACTATTCATATAAAGTAATCTCTATAAATTGCTGTTTCATTTGAAGCTGATCACAGTTTTCTTGATTTTAATTTGGTAGAAATCCTTTACCTTTTTCATAAGCTCCTTTTGTCTGGATAGGGTAGTCAGCATGTGGCAGTGCATTTTAGAGGGAAAAAGTACTAATCAACAGGAAATAAAGCCACTGGAAAATACAATCCTAAATGTGTTTCTTCCCTTTAAAGGTATCTAGTTCTTGAAAAGTTGAAACGAGAAGATGCTGATAGAATTCATGTATTCAGTTCTTTTTTCTATAAACGCCTTAATCAAAGGGAAAGGAGAAACCCCCAAGAAACTTCAAACCTCACGTAAGTTTGGTTATTGTGTAATTCCAAATAGGATCTTTTCCAGCCCTTAGAAAGACAATGGCCTTGTTAGATGCAGTGCTAAACAATGGTTTAATGTAATGCGAACAAACTTTGAGTGTATGCCTTCTCCTTCTCTGCAGCTGTGAGGACATGAGAAGTGTTTTCATTTTCTAAAATTAATTTTTTGGTCTGAACCTGGGCAAGCTGTGGTTAGTCTTAATTATGAGGGGGGAGGGGAATCAACTTCAAACTGTGGCTTGCAGTCATGGCTCTCCTCCTCTCTAAAACATCATTTTCTAATTGAGGGTCACCAGATGACATTGGAATCCAACTCGCGTAATCCTTGACCTTTGCACATACTGGTTAGGATGATGGGAATAGCAGTTCAGCAACATTTAGGGAACTAATATTGAGAAAAGCTACAATTTGGGGTTTGGAAATACTGACAATCCATTGTTAATTGAAAATGGAAACATAAGGCTGCCAGTCCTGCAGTGTGCTGGAGAGAGCAATGGAGAAGCTGAGATTGTTCCACATAACACTAAGCCATATTTTAAGCATTATATCTGAACAAAATTGACATGTGGCAACTTTATCTAGCATACATTGAGTAGAATGATATAGGCCTAGATCAGAGGATATGATGCATAACTTTAGGATGCTATAGCTATGTCTCTCACAACCTTTCTAATAATTTGCAATAATGCAGATTGGGAGACTGCATGGTGTGGCATTGCACAATGAAGACCTAGTCTCAATGGCATAGCTACATCCTCTCCTGAGAATATGAACATTGGCAATACTGCATTTCAGTTTTATGTGATCATAAGTTGGTTTGCAGTGACATAACCTTCCAACAGGATGCCAGCCACAACATCATTATTCTGACTATATCAACTAGTTTATAATTCATACAGTAAAAACTGAATGCCAAAGTTGTATGCCTATGTGGTGATGCACTTTACGTGTTTAAAAATCTGCTACTGCCCCCTAAGCAAGATAGAAGGTAAGCCCTAAACATTTTCAAATAGTGGGTGTCACAAGATTGTGTGGATAACTTACCTCTCATGGAAGAAAAGAATACATTGTTTCATAACTATCAAAGAGGATAAAATTAATTCATTTTGTTTCCTTTCAATGTATTTACAGAATCCAGCAGAAACGGCATGGTCGAGTGAAAACATGGACCCGACACGTTGATATCTTTGAAAAAGATTTTATTTTTGTTCCCCTTAATGAAGCGTAAGTAGGACAAGAACCACTCTGCCATTTCATTTCTGTTGATTCTCATGGTAATGGAGACTTGTAAGAAACTTTGTTTTTTCCTTATATGATGCTTATTAGCTGCATTCAGATGTTGCAACAAAACATGACAATGCATATGTGCATTCTTCCCTGTCTTCCTTTTTTATGCACATGAGAGGAAAGTTTTCTGTTTTCACTTTGTGCAAACCACAGTTAACATGTCTTGTCATTAATCTAAACATAGCCGAAGAAGGTCAGGAGGCAGATTTTAAAACAAAATCAGATATGTACTTAAAGCTTGATCAGGGTTCAGCAATCTTACTTTCCACACACACCATGTTAAGTAGGGTGTCCGGAGTAGGGTGAACCCAAGTCTTCTTCCAGTCTAGGAATTAAGTGGAGAGAGGATAAAAGGCAAAGAGGATTCAACTCTTACTGTAACCTGGAATTAGTTTTACTCTTTGCCTGCTGGACACACAGACAGAGCCATAAAAGTCTCTGACTCTTATTCCCAGTTCTGAGGTTGAGGATGGGAAGTGAACCAGGTGACATGCCCTGGTGCCAAAAGGATCCTTCAGGCTCTGTCATATAAGCAAGCAGAGCAAGCCATAATGCCTTTTTCCTCTCATTTCCAGTTTTAACTGGATGGGGCAGACCATGGCAAGGAAACCTGCCTTTATGCCTAATGGATGCTCTGAGCATGGAGCACTAGATAGAGGGGTAAAGAAAGCTGCCTCATCTTCACTTCTCCATTTTGCTTTGGAGCTGGAGCACAAAAACAGAAATACATGGTCTTTCATCTGTGCCTTCCAGATTCTGTAAGCATGGTTGTACAAAATGAGCAAAGTCAGCATATCTTTATTTCTGAATTCCAACTCTGAGCTGCTGCAGAGAGATAAGAGTGTGAACTAGGGGAGAAACTTTTTTTTCCTAGGACACTTGCTAAAAATTGTTGACCCTTGCACTTAACACAAGATGTGAAGTAGAATTATTGCTTTGTTTTGTGTGTTTTTGTTGCAGGGCACATTGGTTTTTGGCTGTCATCTGTTTTCCAGGTTTAAAGAAACCAATATATGAACCCAATCCATACTACCAGGAAAATGCTTCTGCACAGATTAAATCTTCCTCCTTAGATGAAGATGGAAGCACTTCATCTCCTTTACCTAATGAATTGGATCTGTTACAGCAGTCTTCATCTTCAGCAGTAACAAAGAAGGTGCTGAACAAGAAGCATGTTTCAGCATTAACTGACACAAGTACAGAAGTTGAGGAGAGTGAGTCACTGTATTGCAAAAGAAACCCTTCTTTGAAAGGTGGCTTTAAAAAACTAAATCAGTTAAATAACACCACAGAAGAATTGAGAACTATGGAACCTATGTGTCACAAACATGATTATAGGACTTCAGAGGCGAATGGCGTACAGTGTGAACATAAAACTCATGTCCATGCTGCTGGTGTGTACTTCTACCTACTATGCTCTTGTGGGTTTTTTCCTCATAAAAGTTTCTTGGAATTTTTATAATTGTTGAAATTAAGTTGGAATGGATCTCTAATCAGTGCTGAAATGGGAAATGCTGGGAACCCCATATAAACTGCTCTAAAACTTTTAAGAGGAAGAGTAGAATATAAGTAGAGATGCAGCTTAAAAAAAAAAGTTAGAAATATAGGAGCCCTGTATAAACAGTTCTGAGGCTACTGGAGAAAGAAGAGAATATAAATTGCATTTTTTAAGAAATCAGAAATATAGCAGTTTTTTATTTTTGTTTTGTTTTGCTCTTTTTTTTGGCAAGGCATGATGCAGTCTTTTGCATTTATTCCAGCAGTAAGAAAAGGTTAGATTACTACATTCATGACACACTGAGGGTTATAATTAGGTTGACTTTTTAAAATATTTTAGTTTGTAAAATAAGCAGTGATATTTAAAATCTGCCTCTTATTGAAGTTGTAAAAGTAGCCTTTGCCAGAGCTTGAAAAAGTTACTTTTTGGATCATAACTCCCCAAATCCTCAGCTACCATTGGAAGATAAGAGTCCATAAAAGGTCACATTTCACAGTTGTGGTTTTTATTTCCCTGCATTGTATTTTTCCTCATAGAGAGATACTAGCTGATACTAGCCTGTTACTTACACAGTTGGCCCCGCACACATTTTGATAGTTGCAATTTTTCCACTTTTCTGCATCTCTAACCCTGGCACATGTGGAGGGCCAACTGTGGTGTTTGTGTACTTAAGATGCTGTTTCTAGAAATGTGTGGCAGGAAGGTATATTGTTTGATTCAATTCCCTTATTGATACACAAATGTATTGAATAAGAAAGAATATCTCTAAATAGGGTAGCAAGTGAATAGTTGGTCAAGGAGTGTATCATGAAGCATAATGGGTGAAAAAGTTATATTTGTATCACATCTAAGATACTAAGTTATATTTGTATCACATCTAAGATACTGAGCTTTGTTAACTGATGTCCCCATTTATATGTTTCTTGAATGAGGGGAAAAACAAATAGTATCAAGTTACAGGTAACATAGTTACTGGTAAGCAAATTGCTTTTGTCCTGTCAGGAAGATTAATGTACTGAATGTTCTTAGTATAAAAACTTGTTTGCCTGGTAAAGACTATACCTTCCTTACAAAACGTTTCAAAATATTGCATCAGTTGTCATTATTTTTTATCACAATCTCTTTCATGCATTTTTTTTAAAAAATACACAAACAAAAGCAAAAACAATCAAATAACAATGCCATACAGTAACAAAGGAAATACAATAAGAACACACTAGAATGACATCCTACAATTAACCTACTACTAAACTAATACACAAATAATTATAAAAGATGGTTCCTGTCCTTACTGCAAACAGCTCCTACTAAAATAAAGGCACTTAATTTTCTTTTAAACTAAATAGCTAAAATCTAAATTATATATTTTTGCCCAAAATGTTTAAACCTTAAACAATAAAATAAAAATATCCCCTATACCAACAGTAAAAGTTATAGGAACAAAAACTGTCTCTAATAATACTAAAATAATAATAATATGATGTAATAATATTAAACTCATAGTATTTATAGAAAAATATAGTAAGATAAATTTAACATTGTCAAATATTATTGTAAGTACATTATACAAAGCTATGCTCTATATAATTTCTTATATTTGTAAAATCATATAATAGGTCTTATCACCTAAAAGATTCTTCTAGTAAAACAGTATGATGAAATCCTCATTAAAATAAAGTGATTCTTAAAAGTTATTAGTAAATTTTAAGTAATATTCATTTTAATTAAACAGTAAAAATAGGTATTCTAAAAAAGCAACAATTTAAAATAATCTCATATTTTCATAATACCTTTCTCACGTTATGGTAATAAAAAACCCAAAAAACTTAAGTCTTGCATACTAAAAACCTAATATAATCAATTCACCCTTAGTTTTTCTTAGATAATCAATTTCTTAGATGATCAGTTTCCATTCAAATAGGAATTTGTCTTTTATTTGACCCTTTATAAGTCAATTTATCCATTTCCATAATTTCCATCAGTCTATTCAACCCAATCAGACATTGAAGGAGTTTCTGATTTTTTTCCAGTAGTTTGCATAGGCTAGTCTTGCAGCAAGTAACATAAATTGTACTACTTTTTCATGCATTTTGATAGCAACCTTTCTTGTTTATTAAACAACAGCTGGTGGTCCATAATATACACTGATAGGGTATGATTCAGTCCATGCATGAAGGACATGGTGTAAAGGCTGTGTGTTCTCTCCTACAGAGCTTTCTTGCCATTTTAGAGTATTTTCTTCATGTTTATTCTTTGAAGAGCTTTCTTATGTGCCAGTCTCAATGCATGATAATACACTGGGGGAGAGATATGTTACCTTGTGGCCACAAAAAGACAAGAAACACATTTTTGCAGACAGTCTTTGTTTAGTAAAACAAAAGACCTTGAAGACCTTTTATTACTCCATTTGAGGAGACAAAAGCTATTTCAATCAGTCAAAATGCATGACTTGTCTACTTAACTAGGCCCCAAGTTTTTCTTATACTTTCCAAGCATCTATGGTTATCAGCAGTGTCCATATATTTTCTAAAATTCAGGTATATTAAAAGCTTTTGGTAGCCTGAAGAGATACCAGCACAATGTTGACACAATTAATAATAATAAATGATGATGATGATGATGATGATGATGATGATGATAAAAAATAACCATAGGGAAATCCCCCCCCAACAAAAACCCTTGTTAGGTTCCCCTTCTCTAAGGAGTTAATTGAATTATATGGAAAAGAGATACAACTAACACATGGCCAGAACTGAAAGCATTATCTGAAGTTCTGTCATTCAAACACGCTGAACCCAACTGAAATATTCTTTCACAAACCAGCATTATTCACTGTACTGTTCAACTGATTGTGTTTAGTTAGTAACACTAGTAACCCTCTGTATCTGTGATTGTTTATTTTTACTTTTGGAAAAAGGAAAGCGTTTAGGGATGTAGGGATATTAAGACTTGAACCTGAAGTTCACTGTTCACTTTCTTGGAAATTAGTTCCATTGAACTCAGTAATATTTGCTTATGATAGACCTGCACCCCAGCCAAGAGGTTTCTGAGGTTTCTGGGAATTAACATCTGTAGTGCTCTCCTGGTCGCAGGGGACTTCAAGAACAGGCAGCTGAAGAGATCCCTCAAGGTCCTCCCACAACTGCTTGTCTCAGTGTGCCCTGAAACTAGGAGAACCCACTCCCTATCTGGAGCACTTCAGAAGAAACCCTTCAGCTGGGGCTCTGGAAGGCTGAGGAAGTATCTTTTGGGCTCATGTTCAGTCATTAATGACCAGTCATTATGTTCATGTTCAGTCATTAATGACCATAAAAAATGAACACACAACAATTGCAAGATCACAAGTCCTGCTTATGATCTTGTAACTATTGAACAGGCGGCCAGCCATGGTCGAAAATCATTTTTGTGGGGAAAGATTTTGTTTGAGCAATGATTCTCAGATACACTATTGGCATAAAACTCATTCATTTAGTGAGTTGCTTCCTTTGTGGGAGATGATATATGTCTCTGTGATAACCTTGTTTTACAAAAATTTACTAATCTTTATGGTCAATGCAGATGGTTTACAGAAAATCAGGCTAAACTATAGTGAAGATTCAGCCGACAGCAGTAAAGTAAACGAAGATGAACTCATAGATTTTTCTGAAGATCAAGATAACCAGGTAACAAATCTGAACAGCAATGTTCTTCAACTGTAGGGGCAAATGGAACAGTTTTAATAGTCTTCAAAAGATCAATGATAATAAGTGCTACAATGGAGTAGATAGGCCTGTTGAACATCTTATAATTGTTCTTTTAAGGTAGTAAGTGTCATTTTGATTTTGACATTTATGAAGTTGAAAGTGTCTTAACGTATGTGTTTAGCAAACTATACTGCAAGTATTCCCTGCCTCCAACAACCTAGCAGTTGTTGAATTGAAGCTTGAATGGGAGTCTCGTAGTTTACTGCATTTCCATGTCTGCATTATTTTGCACTGTAACTGTAACTGCTGTTTGTGTATTGCTCATACCTTCTTGATTATATGTAAAATTTAGACTTCTTCTCCAATGCCATAACAATCTCAATGCAAGCCAGTAGAAATGCAACACAATCTTTTATAGATAGCAAATCACAGTGAATGTTTCCAGTTTCAACCACTAGAAGGCAAGCTGTACCCATAGGTTTTTCTTTGTCTCCACATTCTGAGAGCATTTTTTGGTTTGTTAAGTGGAATTTAGGACTACATTATAAATATTAAGTTTGTGGAAGTCAGTCCACATTACTTACCAGCAAGTGAATGCTGTTCCTCTTCTGCTTTTGTCTTCCATTCCTCAAAGCTCATAGTTTGGTGTAGAGACCAGGTAGCATCTTAATTTCAGGAGTTACTGGCAGAGTGTTCATATTCAAAAACTTTGGTAGAGTAGTAAATACTCACTGGATGTCCTGATAATTTGATAGGTTGTTTTCCTTTCGTAAGCAACATGAGGCAAAGTGAGAATGGATGCCAGGCAGTAATTTGTTCCTAGAGGGATCTAAAAACTTAAAAACAAAGCATTCTGGGAGTTGTCTTGGCAATTAATATAGTTCAGAAGTAATCTATATCCTTCTAGCTCATACAGAGTACACTAAAGAACAGAATATTATTTGTTCTTCTGTGGCGCTTTCTTTGGATCTCAAATGGAAAGATGGCTTAGTTTTTGTTGCCATCCATTATGTGGTCTCCTTATATGTTTCCAGAATCCTTAGAATATCTGAGTGGGTTATTTCTGGCCGTCATTATAGTTTTTCTATTGACTGTGTCATCTGCTCTTACTGTTCAAGAACAAGATGCTTCTGAACATAATGTTCTCTGTAGCTTGAAAGTTACACTGAGTTTACACCTGATTTGATAATTAAGTCAGCTTTTAGAGGAATAAAGAAGAAAGTACTGCTGATTTTTGTTCTCAAAACATTCACAAGAGAGCCAGCATGGTGTAATAGTTTGAATGTTGGACTACCATTTTGGAGACCAGGGTTTGAATCCCCACTTGGCCATTGAAGCCCACTGGGTGATCTAGTGTAAGTCACATTCTCTCAGCCTTAGAGGAAGGCAAAGACAAATCTCTGAACAGATTCTGCCAAGAAAGTCCAATGATGGGTTCACTTTCGGGTCACTATAAGTCAGAAATGACTTAAAGGCACACAGCAACAACAAAGTATTCACAATATAATGTTCAGGCTTACCATAGACATGAGATAGGGTTTTAATGCTATAAAGACTGGGCAATATTGCATGTAACCTGCATGGAGTCAGCAATGGAGTCAAAGCACAATGGGAAACTGTTGTACAAGTTTATAGCAGTGGAATAATGCCATTGCAAGGTAGTGCCAACCGAGTTTGTTATGGGGCACTAATAGCATGGACCCTTTAACTTTTGATTTCATGCAAAGAAACCTGGCTGATGGTTATTGGATGTGTTTCCAAAGCTGAAGATAGTGAAATTGGCTAAATTGGAGGGCAGTTCACTCTGCCCAAATGAGCTCTCAGAGGTTTGGTTTGCCCTCACAGTTTGTTCAGGTTCTTTCTTCTTCTTGTTGTGTGCCTTCAAGTTGTTTCAGACTTATGGCCACCCTATCATGAGGTTTTTTGGGGCTGAGAATATATGATGTGCCCAAGGTCATCCAGTGGGTTTCCATAGCTGAGCGGGGAATCAAACCCTGTTCCCAAGGGTCATAGTACAACACTCAAACAACCACACCACACTGGCTCTCACTGCAAAGTAGGTAACCTTAGTCTTTTGTGGTTTTTTTATTCTCCCTATTTAGTGATCTTTCTGGTTGGTTAATTTTAATGATTGGTTAATTTTAGCTGGCAGGTTCAATTTCTCTAGAAAGATGTAGTGATATATATTAAAATTATTTCCTGATTTATTTTTACAAGGATTAACTGAGGTACAAATACCAGTGATAAACTGGATACTGGACTGGTTGGAATCTTCCTGTATAAAGATAGAATGGCATGTTTGGAAGAGAGGGTCTAGCAAAAGTGTATGTAATTTACATTTTTTTCTTCATCACATTTCTCTGGACTTGGCTTAAAAAAAAAAGATGTTCATCTGCTTTGTACACACCCTTGTTCCATATTCCCTAGAATAAGATAAACTACTACATCTGGCAGCATTGCTAGGTGTTGCAACTTCCCCATAATGTATGAGTGTTCAGCTGCCTTTTGGGATTTGCCAGTTTAATTAGGTAGTTTTAGTTTTGATTTAGAATTTGCTTCCTTCAGTGTTCTTAATAACAAAGAGGTCTTGCGATTAGGCTATGATAATGGAATTAAAGAGTGTTAACTCTGTTGTACTTGACAGACAAGCATACTTTGTATGTCCGGGGTGGATGACATTTTGTTAGAACTTTAGAACCATGTGTTTCTTTCTCCTTACACGCAACATGGAAAAGACAGACAATATAAAAATGTTATCCTTAAAAGATAACATTTTAAGTGATCTTAATTCTGTAAAATAAAAGCCAGTTGCTTTGACATGAGTATGGCTGTTCAGATGTCATTGGACTGCAACTCACAGGAGCCCTAACCAGCGTTGTAAATGGTGTGGGATCATCAGTGTTACAGTCCAACAATGTCTGGGGAAGCCATAACTTGCCCAACTCTGGTAATAGTGAATTCTGAGTAAAAGATGGTTCTCACCTTCGTCATGAACTACCCTCCGTCTCTTTCTGTATAGCCAGACAGGTGTGCACTTTACAGCTTAAAGCAGGTGTGTGAAAACTGAGTCACAAGCTGAGTGAAGTTTCTGAGTCCCATTTTTGTGGTTTCCTGCCCCTTTCACAGTTGCCTGTCCCTGATGTTTTTGTGACACATTTATACCAGTATCTTTCTGTGTTGCAAAGTCAAAAACTGTGAACAGTACTGTGGCATTCAAGGGTAGTGGTTCATGGACTGGTGCCAGTCTGAGTCATTAAACAGGCAGTCTGTAGTAAGCACTTAGAAGGGAATGTTGTGATCACTAACAGTCTCAAAAACAAGTTGTGCCAGACTAATTTTATGTCTTTTTTTTTATAAAGTTGCAAGCTTTGTAGATTAAGGGAATGCTCTGTATATATAGCCTATCTTGGTTGCAGTAAGGCCTTTGACAAGATTCCTCATGATATTTTTGCAAGCAAGCTAGTAAAATACAGGCTTGACAGTGGTATTGTTGGGTGGATTTGTAATTGGTTGACTGACTGAAAGCAGAGGGTACTCACCACTGACTCCTCTTCATCCTGGAGAGAAGTAACTAGTGGAGTGCCACAGGTCCAGTGCTGTTTAATATCTTTATAAATTATCTGGATGATGGAACAGAGAGCATTCTTATCAAATTTGCAAGTGACACCAAATTAGGAGGAGGCACTAATACCCTAGAGGACAGAATCAGAATTCAAAATGAAATTAAGAGATTTGAAAGCTGAACCAAAACTAACAAAACATTGTTGGTTCTTACCTTTAAAACCCTTCATGGCTTGGGGCCAGCGTACCTGTGGGACTGCCTTCTCCCATATAATCCGCCCCGCACATTAAGGTCCTCTGGGAGGAATTTACTGCAGCCAGTCAGAACTAGGTTGGGTGCGGTTACCCAGAGGATCTTCTCTTCTATCGCTCCCAAGTTATGGAATGGCCTGCCGGAAGAGACCCAGCATATTACCAGTCTTGACTGCTTTAAAAAAGCAGTCAAGACTGTTCTCTTCCGACAGGCCTTCCCAGACTAGTACTCCACCGCCTCCCACCAACTGTTCTCTTGTTCTTAATAGTTAATGTGTTTTAGGGGTTTTTAGATGGGTTGGTGGGTGGGGAGGATGGGTTATGTTTTAATTGCTTTTAATGTATTTGATGTACTGTTGTAGGGGAGAGGCGGGATATTATTATTATTATTATTATTATTATTATTATTATTATTATTATTATTAAATGAATTTTAAAAGGGAGGAATGTAAGATGCTAAACTTATGCAGAAGAAATGAAATACATAGAAAAGGATGGGTGACTCCATCTTTGGAGGTTTTTAAACAGAATATGCTTGGCCATCTGTCAGGAATGCTTTAGTGGTGTACTCCTGTGTGGCAGGGGGTTGGACTCAGTGGCCCTTGTGGTCTCTTCCAACTCTGTGATTCTGTGAGTCATCCCATGCAGGCCCATATGTGAGTTTCCAGGAAAGACAGAAACAGTTGTAGGCATTGTAGGCAGAAATATAGTACCTGTCCTGGAACATTAAAAAAAAGTAGAATATGTTAAGGTTGAAATGGTACAAGACAGTCTGAGATCCAAGTATGTAGAACAGAGAGGATAGAGTTTGGCCTGTTGGCCATATGTTGCCCTCAGGGTCACCCAGGCGTCAAAAATATTTTTTTCCTCTCCTCTTCCAAATGCTGTTTTAGGGGCATGCTATTGGGTCCATTTAGGAAAGGCTTTTTTTCAAATTGGAAGGAGACCTAAAGTGACTTCTAGTCACATCCTGTTTTGAATAAGAGCCTTTACTGGGCCTCGGGGAGGGGCTGAAAACATGGTGAAATGGGGGAACATTTGGGAGCAAAAAAAAAGATTTTTTTTTTGTGGTGGGGGGTGGTGTGGCATGTGGCCACCCAAATTCCTCTAGAGGGCTAATATGGCCCCCTTCTTCCCACAGTTGTCCACCCCCTATTTAAAGTGCCAGTATATTCTTCTTATCACAACAGTACAGTTACATTAAAATTAAGTTCACAAAGTACCAAAGGGTAAAGAGTGAACTCAATTAGAAACAAAAGGGCATGTACATATACTGTTTTGTTTTTAAGACTGTAGTGTGGAAGAGAATGCCTAAGATTTGTGTGGTCCCTTGCTGCTGATAGAAATGAATGGTTGTCATGATGTTTCACTTTGGAATACTTTGGAACCTTGCAAGTTGGTAATATTAAAAATTAAAATAACAGAGTTTAGTCTTGCAGTATAGGAGAAGAGCTGAAGTAAAACATAGGTGGTTGACTTTTCTTTTTCTTGAAAAAAAGTAAAATGAGGTATACAAACCCAGGCCCTTTCTGTTCAATGCACCCAAACCTGCTATGGGGATGGGAGAAGGACAGTGCTGGAACGGCACTTATGTGTGATGTTGTCTCAGTCCAATCCTTCTCCCATCCCCAGGTGGCACAATCATATGGCAAATCATTGATGAGTTTTCCACATCAATGACTGGCGATCACATCGCCTTCCCACTGCGTGCCTGCACTTGCCTTACCTGTGGAGGCCCTGGAAGTGCAATGTCTACGCTTCCTGCCCCAGCACAGCCTGAGATAGTCCCTGGCAGTGCTGTGTCAGGAAGAGGCATGGCCATCATGCTTCCTGGATCCCAGAGGGAGCCGGTGCGGAGGAGAGCGCTCCATTGCACTGCCCTCCTGAGAGTGCCGCTGCCACCATTGTCACCAGATGCCACAGGGACAATGGTAAGCTGCAGAAAGGGCCTCAAAAAAACAACAACACAGTTGTGTTCTTGATATTTCCCCAGGAAAAATGCAGTGGGGTAGGGGGACAAATTTCCTGTTGCTTGGGTTTTTTTTTTTTAAAAAAAAACTTAAATGAAACAAGCAAATAGTAATTTCCTGTAATATGAAAAATCATTCTTTCCAGTTTTCTGTTCTTCAAATATGAATTTGATTATTCCAGCGGAAGTAAAGACAGACATTTTTGAAGGTATCCTGTTCTTAAATCTAGCCATCCTAACCATACTGTTAGCATGTTTTCTCAGTGCTAGGGACGTGATGATATGCTGATGAATACCATTTGATGTGACAATAGTTGTCAGTATGTTGAGATGTGTTATGTATGCTCTAACACAGGCCAGCAGGGAGTTTGCTATTCTGTTATAGTAAAAAATATTAGGAAATCTCTTACAAAATAACCACTTTTTTCTTTCTTTAGGACAACAGCAGTGATGATGATGACGATGACGACGACGACCTTGCAGATGACAATTGTAATTCAGAATTAGGACAATGGCATCTGAAGCCCACTATATGTAAACAGTAAGTTTTAAAGTAAGATATTGATAGCTTTCTGTGCATATGAGAGAGGCATTGTAGAACTGAGTTATTGAGTTGAGAAATACAGTGCACTTGCCATATATACAGTGGTTCCATTCCAAGACTCCTGTGTAAAAACAATGTGCCACATCCTATTGCAGTCAGTAGATGCAACGTATGCATGCCCGTCGAGTTTGTTGACTATAAAGGGACTTGATGCTTCCACTGGACCTTGCATTTGTGCACATGGAGGACACGCCAGAAAAGGACACATTGTCTAGTCATATCTGATATGTTCAAGTAGGGTTTTTTCATTAACTTTCTGTAAAACTCTGTTTGGACTAAGGCTAAAGCTGTAGAGTTCAGTCCAGTCTTTGGAGATGCACTTGAGGAACTAACAGCTTGGGGAGTGGGGCTGGAGGGGGGCAGAGGGAAGCAGTGGCAAAGACCAGATTTTCATAGCCAAAGCTGATGCAAAGTGTACCAGCTCTGCCTTCACCTAGAGATTTGTAGTTTGCCATCATGATGCTTGCCTTTTAGACATCCTGTTTAGATTCCTCTGTGTGGGACTGCCTTAGGGAATTGTTTTTTGAAATTTCAGCATGTCTAAATAACCCATGATAATCTATTTAATTTTGTATTGCTATTATAATATATTCTGTTTTTAGTTGTATCTGCATTTTAAATCATTTTGTGAGCTGCCTTGCATTGCAGAGAAAGAGAAAGGCAGGATAGAGAGAAAATGAGAAGGGCAGGATAGAGAGAGAAAATGGGTGCTGGCTATCTGACTTTATTTAGTATTCTGCGAACTGTCTTCTTCCTCAGGAGGTATGATTTCTTGTATGGTGATCTTTTCAGATTTGGAAAATCTGCACAGAGTATTCCAACTGTATTACTGTTGCTTTCATTATAATTTATTTTTCATAGCAACCTCCGTTCTAGTGGACAAATTTGTTGTGAAATTAAGATGAGTTTCAGAAGTACATTCTGTTAGAGATGGAAATGAGTTCATGCTCTTGAAAGAAAACATTGCAGAAAAATTGCACTACATACCGTAGATGTGGTTTTGGGCAGTTTCTATGTTTTGACTGGGGGGATACACTAGTGTCCGAAAGGACTATGGAGGGATCCTCTTCCCTGTTGTCTTTCTCTCTAAA
Source organism: Ctenosaura bakeri (assembly GCA_948474755.1). NCBI lineage: Eukaryota > Metazoa > Chordata > Lepidosauria > Squamata > Iguanidae > Ctenosaura > Ctenosaura bakeri. Next base: position 42,811 of record CAOLHI010002715.1, on the reverse strand, counting down.
ATGAGGAGATCAGGGCTTTTTGTTTTTTCTCCACTCCCCTCCCATAGCCAGTTAGTACCCCCAACACTTTGGATTGGTGCTTCTGGCCATTTGCTAAATTTGGGCAAAGAGAATCATCTTTTTAAAAGCTTCTAGATGCCTTCATTTGGCCTATAAAGCTTTTTATTCAAACAAGGAAGTGACTGGGGAAGGAAGTCTGACTGTCTAAAGAGAGGCCTTTTAGAGGCCAAAAAAAAGATGAAACACCCCACTTTATGGCTAATTGGCTCCCAGATGCTTTTTGGCAGATTCCTCGCACTGTGTGTCATGGGATGGGAGATGGGCTCATTTGTTGTTGTGTACCTTCAAATCATTTCCAACTTATTGTGATCCTAAAGCAAACCTATCACCTGATTTTCTGTACACGAGAGTATGTGATGCCCCAGGGTCACCCACTAGGTTTCCGTGGCTGAGCGAGGAATCTAGTTGAAACCTTATCTCCTGGTTGTATTCCAATGCTCAAACCACTACCCTATGCTGGTTCTCAGATGGGTTCATAGGAGGTACAAAAACAACCTTGGAGGACTGCATGGGTTCTACAAACTGCACTTTCCCCATTTAAGCTGTTTAAATTTTTAGCATTGTTGAGTGTTTGTTCTGGTCAAAATATCAAGTATAAGTGATATCTGTCTGGTTGACTTTCCTGTAGTGCTTTCAAAACAACAACAAAACAGATGCTTCAGGATCTCTACATTCCTCTTCTCTTTTTTGTCACTTCCAAATTTAGACATCAGATGGAAAAACAAATTCCATTGAGTTCTTGTCAGGCAGGAAGTTGCAGTAAATATGCTAGAAGCTCAGGTTTGTAAATTGTAAATGACTGAAATTATTTGAAATGGTTAAGTTGAAATTCAGGTTTGGAGTTTGTAAATAAATTATTTTAAATCTCTGGGTTTTATTCTTGTAGAAGTGACCTTATCAGTTGCTTATCAGTTGCTCCTTCTTTTACCAGATCTATGTTTATGCAATTCAGCCTTTTTTTAATTAAAAAAAAGCACTTCCTATGCACCTGTGGTAAAACGTTTATGACTATTATTACTAGAGAGAAGACTGTGTCTTCTGTTAGTTTTTGGAGTATTGCAGACCAAGCTTCTGTGACTTTGGGCTATAGCTTGGCTTAATTTGTCATAAATATACGGCAAATAAAGGATCTTCCTATGCAGCTTGAATCTAAAGGCTTAATGACCCCATGGACTACTGCTTCAAATATCAGCTTTGTTTGGAACAAGTACTTCAGTGCACCAATATGTTATTTTCCAAAACTCCTTATGTTGCTAACCTAACCAGTTTCTTTAAGAAAGAAAGACAGAAAGACATAACGTAATTTTCAATCAGGCAATATCTGTATTAAGACTAAATAAAATTCTACTACAGTGGTATTTGATAATGTTTTGTTACTTTAAGTATTCCTCCCCCTCTATGTCAGTTGTCCCTTGATCTAGAGAAGAAATGCATAGCTCTGAAAAGTTTAATTTATCAAAAACTGAGTAACTGTAAATACTGCAAATAGCAAATAGTGTAAATAGAACATATGATGTTTTATTTATATGTTTATACTTTTATTCTATTTTTGGGACATATTGCCTTGGAGCACTTTTGGAACAAGAACTGAAAAGCTAATTCAATATCTGTTCTTTACTAATTGTGTTGAAAAATGTACTTCCCATTTGTTTAGTTTGCAGTTTGACTGAGCTATGGATCAAACAAGTCAAAGAGTGGAATATTTCCTGTCATTAACTGAATGGGTCATTTTGAGCATGCCACTATCCCACAGCCTTAGTTCCCATTTGTCTAACCATAATATATCAAATATAAATTTGTCCTAATCACTATAGCAAGTTTTTTAAAAAGTTTAACAATATATAATATCTTCCACACTACTGATTTATTAGAACTTGCTTCATACAGATACAAATTGGAGGAGAAAGGCAAAGAAAATGTTTCTCTAATCTTTGGTGTGTAGTCCTTCTACATAAATCCACGCATATTTTTGTAAAAGAGGTAATATTCAGATAAATGTGTAAGTGGCTTTCACAGTATAACTAAAATTTCACTGTTATTTGCATTTGTGCAGAGCTCACAGTTAAAGCAGAGTCCAGTATGGGGTTTGAGTTTCAGTCAAGACCCCAAATTTAGGTGTGGTGGTAAGTAAATAGTACTTGACTGTGCAGTTCAGAAGAGGTTATATGGGTGGGAGAAATAAACATTGTTCTACATCCTCACAAAGACTTCTTTTCTATTCCTATCCATTTTTAAATTCTATGTCCCAGTTTTGAATGAAGTGGCACATATGAAACACTAACAGAGAAAACATGCTGTGTTTTCTTGTAGGCCTTGTATTCTTCTCATGGATTCCTTGAGAGGCCCATCCCGATCAAATGTTGTCAGAACATTAAGGGAGTGAGTACTTAACGTCTACCGCAGAACCTCTTATTTATTCTTTATAGCACTCCATAATAACATTCTTCTGAGCCTCACTCTTTTATATTGCAGATACTTACAAGTGGAGTGGGAGGTCAGGAAAGGTAGCAAAAGAAGTTTTTCCAAAGATGTCATGAAAGGCTCAAACCCTAAAGTGCCACAACAGAACAACTTCAGTGACTGTGGAGTTTATGTGCTACAGTATGTGGAAAGCTTTTTTGAGGTGAGCTGCTTTGGTGTTTCTTACATTTTTCAGCGTGTTTGGCTTCAGAGGATCAGGCTGTCAACAGCAGCCGTGCAAATTCCTAGAGCTTTTGTTTGTGGGATATGGCATTTGTTTTATTATTATTTATAATATTTATATCTCCCTCCCCAAAAATAAAGTTTTTCTGAGTATCTTAGATTAAATAAATAAAAAGCTTAAATAAATTTTATTCAGACTTGAGGAGAGACTTAAAATCTTTTGAGTACTGAAATCTGCAGTTTTTTGTATTGAAATCTGCAGTTATAAATTTGAATTCTCTTACAGTGCACTTTTTAAAACGTGCTTGGTAATATGAGTTGACAGCTGTGCTAGAATCTTAAAAGAAGTGTGAAACTAAGAGCATAACAAAGTTGCAATCCACACATTAATCTTGGGATTGAGTGTGGATCAGGTTAATTTGTAACAGAGTTCCCAAATACTGAAATCCTCAGGATTGTACTTTTTAAGGCCCCCAGACAGCTTGGGTCTTGATATCATGTGGATCTTCTTTTTGTGGCTCACATAGAAGGCCTCTAAAATTTTGTCTAAAATACAACATTAAAAGGAATGTGCTCTCTAGTTGAATCACTGCCCTTCCCCTTTCTTCTTAACTTGCATGTGTGCCCTGGAGTAGGAGAGCTACATATTTGGGTAGGATGGCCAGATGTGGTAGAAAGGGAGGCAAGAGCTTGACTTCCAGTGTCACACTTAGTGAATAGGATATCCCATAAAGCCATACACAGCCCATGAAGATACTTATCTTAGCAAAAGCACCTTGATATCCGGTAAGCAGGAAAGATTATAGGCTCAAACTTCTGTGAAATTAAAACTTCTCTTTCTAGAAATGTACAGATGTAGGTTCCATAGGTGAAGTTCTAATGTAATTGACACCATGTGTGCCTACATAGAATATATGGAAAAAATTGGTACTTCCTGTTTTTTTTAATTCCTGCTTATGAATGCATGTGTCAATATTATTATTTAGACTTTTGTTTGTAGGTATTATAAATCAATGTCTTTTATCCCCGCTAGACACCCATTGTAAGCTTTGAATTACCAATGAATCTAACTGACTGGTTTCCCCGCCCACGAATGAAAACAAAACGAGAAGAAATAAGGAACATAATCCTGAAACTACAGGAACAGCAGAACAAAGAGAAAAAGGGACAGAAGGACATTAATTTGACAGAAAAATCTTTTGAGGAAGGAACAGAACAATTTATCAGCAGCTGTTCAGACTGATTGTTTTGATGTTGCATGTGGTTCATACATGCCTTTTCTGCCCAATCTACGGACTTGGAGTATTATCAATTCAGACTTGCTGTTGATGCTTATAAACGTGTGTCATTAATTCAACAGTCTGCCCTCAATGTATTAACTAGACAAATCTGTACATATGTTAATTAGGCCAATTTTTTTCAACATTTGTAATTAAGTTTTTCACTATTTAGGAAACCTTTGTTATGTATTTCTGTTTACAGAACCTAATAGCAACTTCTAGACTCAAAGCAAATAAAGAGAATATTTATAGGATGAATTGGTTAACTTTTTCTGTGTTAAGTAAAGTTGTCATTGAACATTTCCAAGTAAGAGTTCTATAATGCATGGGCAATTCTTATGTAGCAAGTAATCAAATCCATAGTTTGATTTACAGTTACCATTACAAGATGTTCTGCTTCAGCTATGTACAACAATGTAAAAATGTGTCTAAATGCATTGTGTTTCCAAGGTGAGTGGATTGCATTTAAAATCCAAGTGCAGGCAATGTTATCTTTGGTAGGCAACACTTCCAATACAGAAAGATGGAACTTCACAAGTGCTTGGGATAATACTGCTTTCATCTGACCACAAGTCTTACTCAAGCAGTGTTTTAACACAGTATCAAATACAGTCAGCTTAAGTAATACTGTTGGATCCTTTTTCGTGGTTCCTGAATGTTGTTCAACTGTATTTTGACAATTCTTTCATTATAAAATTGTATTTTTGGTAAGTGTGCTTAAAATAGCAGCAAATTGCCCGCATTACATTTTCTGTGTCAAAATTCTGAATGTTACATTCATGTGTGCTTTATCTATCTGATGAACATTTTTTTAAAAATGTATGAGTACTATATTTTGTAATGCCCAGAAAACCAAAATATTGCTGGATTTCATTGCTTGCTTGCTTCTTAATTTTAAGTAGATTTGTCTAATATTACTGAATCAACTGGTTGACAGTTTTCCACAGTGTACTTTGATTTTTTTAATTATGTAAGAAGCGCAGCCTTACTATAACAGCCTCTCTAAAATTCCAAAAGAAAGCAACTTACTCTCTTAATTTTTGAGGAGATGATTAGAAGATACTGTACTCAAAAGGAGGGAATGGAAACTCTTTTGCAAACACTTTTTTCATGTAACAATGCCTTTGTTGAAAAGAGACCTTTGTGTTCTGCTGTGGGGAAGGATGGGATGTTGGGGAGAAACTAGAGGAATTAGAGGAATCATCATCAAAACCACACATCTTGCTTAGAAGATGACAGTCTGTATAGAAACATACACCTCTGCATCAACTTTTGGTTCTTAGGATGGTCTCTATAGCTCTGTAATCATATCCTATCCTAGTTCTAAGATTGCTTTGTCCAAAGGTATTCCAAAGACCACATGATTTGAATGTAGGCTGTACCATGTGGCGCTCTGGTCTATCACAGAGACCTAATTCAAAGTGCTAGACAATAAGCAAAGAACTCTCATGACACTGTTGGTGTTACTTAGAAGGAATCTATGGACAGTTGTCCCAAACAGAGTAGATGATTGGAACAGTTGCTGAATGGTAATTCAACACTTCTCCAAATCCCATTGATCCAATAGGTCTACTCTGGTTGGGACCATGGTTGGATTTAGGCCGTTACCTGCTTATATCCCATTAAGTGCCCAACTTAAGAAACCTAACCAGGACTGGAGCCTGATAGGTTCTTTCTGTATGTTTGCTTTTGCTAGAGCAGGAATGAGATTGACCTTTCAGTTGTTCCAACATTCCTGACCATTAGGCTATGCCGAATAGGGTTTGCTAGGACTTGAAATCAAACAGCATCTAGAGTATCATGTGACTTATACTCCTTAGCCAGACAATAATCAAAGAACCTTTGTGGCATTACTTGCAAGAGAACCATGGACATAATGTTTCCCTTCAAATTCAGATAGAAGTAGTTCTTTTTTTTTTTAAGGCTAATTTAAATTTTTTTTCCCCAATGTATATGCCTGAATTGGCAGACAATTACTATGATCTGGAACAGAAGAAATAAAAAGTAACTAAGCATAAAAAGGGGGATGGTAACAAATGGATATGTTTGTTCATTTTGCACCTTTTTTTAGTACTACTTGAACGCATTATTTAGAGGAGATTTCCCTAGTAAGAAAACATACCTTTCAGTGCAAGGTTATTGCAGTATCTTGATTTGGTTGAAATAAGAATTTTGTTTTTGCTTTTAAAAACAGGTTGCGGTGTGTCTTAGTTTCTTATTATTTGATTCTATTCTTGAAAATGGCCTGGAGCTTAAATTCCTTTTCAAGATGTGAAGAATGCAATGTTTCTCTTAATATTATGGTAATGGATCAGTCCTGCAGCAAGCTGATACACATGTTGATAGAGAGATCTATTTTTTTAATAAAATGATGGAAAACAAGTGTCAAGACATTATTTATAATGTATGTTGGCTAGCCTTATACTGCTGTGTTTGCAACAATATATATATATATGAATCAAGATTCTTGCCCCAGCTGAGATTGGTGAGCAGATATAAAAGGTAGGATGTGAATCTATGAAAAGAAGTAAGGCACAAATGAGGGGAAAAGCAGGGGTGGGATGCAGTCCCAAGATTGCAATATGGGATGCTGCAGGTGAGCAATCTCTCCCAATCTGATGCACAAATAGGAAGAATCTTGTGTTTGAACTGTAAAAGGGTACAAAAATGATATATTGAGATAACTCGAGAGCCTATGAGGCCATCAATAGACAAAGATTGGCTACTACACAGTGATCCATAGAGTAAGCTGCTTATACTAATAGGTTCTTCTTTCCCATATGGACATCATCCTTTTGCAGCCATGTGGATTTAAAATTGTACGGGTGTAAACAGTTCACCACCTGTGGTAGGAGTGGCAATTTATGTAAGGAGCTTAAATCTGGCGTCCCTCAGGGCGCTGTCCTGTCCCCAATGCTATTTAACATCTACATGAAACCGCTGGGAGAGATCATCAGGAGGCATAGAGCAAGGTGTTGTCAGTATGCTGATGACACCCAGATATATCTCTCCATGCCTCAGATAATAGCATCAACTAAGGGTGGCATCTCGCCTCTGAATGAATGTCTTGAAGGAGTAATGGACTGGATGAGGAAAAACAGACTGAAGCTGAATCCAGATAAGACGGAGGTACTCGCTGTTAAGGGCCCTAGCCCAGGTATGGAGGTTTGTCAACCTGTTCTAGACGGGGTCACACTTCCCCTGAAAGACTGTGTCCACAGCTTGTGGGTGCTCCTGGACTCGCCACTTCGGATGGCAGCTCAAATAGATGTGGCGGCCAGGAGTGCCTGTTATCAGCTTCGGCTGATACGCCAGCTACGCCCCTTCCTGGAACTGGAACACCTAAAAACAGTGGTGCATGCACTGGTAACTTCACGGCTTGACTTCTGCAATGTGCTCTACATAGGGCTACCCGTGTGCTTAGTCTGGAAACTTCAGTCAGCTCAGAATATGGCAGCCAGGTTGGTCACCGATAGACCTAAAACTGACCACATAACACCAATTCTGAAGTTGTTGCATTGGCTGCCTATTAGTTTCTGGGTACAGTACAAGGTGTTGGTTCTTACCTTTAAAGCCCTTTATGACTTGGGGCCAGCCTACCTGCAGGATCACCTTCTCCCATATAATCCGTCCCACACATTAAGGTCCTCTGGGAGGAATTTACTGCAGCCAGTCAGAACTAGGTTGGGTGCGGTTACCCAGAGGACCTTCTCTTCTATTGCTCCCAAGCTATGGAATGGCCTGCCGGAGGAGAGCCGGCATATTACCAGTCTTGATGGCTTTAGAAGAGCCGTCAAGACTGATCTCTTCCGACAGGCCTTCCCAGACTAGCATTTCCATTACCTCCCATCTATTGCCTTGCTGCTTGCTAATAGTAATTGATGGATTGTTAATTGCTGTGTATTTTAAGGAGTTGGTTTAGGTGGGTTGGTGGGTGGGGAGGATTGGGTATGTTTTTAATGTATTTTAATGTATAATGTATTTCATGCTGTTCGCTGCCTCGATCCATGTGGAGAGGCAGGATACAAAAAATTTTTATTATTATTATTATTATTATTATTATTATTATTATTATTATTATTAATCAAATGTTCTTGTGACAAACTATGTGCATCAAATCATAAGGACATCAAAAGGTATCACAGAGAACTTTTAAGCAACATTTACAATGCAACATTTGCCCCCCCTCACCCCATGAGTTAGTTATTCTGTGCGATGGAACAACACAGCACAAGGTGTTTCTCATTCTGAGTAATAGAAAACATAATCCTGACATTAGACTTATGAAGAAGGGAAATGTATTGGATATTGTCTTTATGTAGCTCAATGTCAATCAGTTTGAAAGAAGATATAGGCTCCCCCCATAGTTTTAAATTAATTTTTTCTTTCACTGGGTGTTATATTTTTGGTTAACTTTTACAGGTATGTTTCACAACTTATGTCCACAGTTCTTAGGTTATATAAAATTGTACATTCAGTTTGGGTAATTACAGTTTGTTTCATGTAATGAAGACCCAGAAACTGTAACCAAAAGGGATAAGTGCAGTGGCATGATTACAATTGCAGTGGTGTTGTTACCCTGAGAATTTGGGGGTCCCTTGAGGGGCGCCTGGGTTGCCAATTAAAATACCAAAATTTGGAGAAAATTAGCCTGAACACTGTTTGGTTAGCAAGAGGCAGGGTAACGCTGCGAGATCTTTAACCCAATGTCTACAGCTTCAGGTCAGAGAGACAGCCAACAGGATTTAAATAAACAAGTATAAACTTTATTAACACAAACAGCAAATAAACAACATGCATGCTAACTCCTAACTTAAAGAATGAAGAAACAGAGGGAAGACGGGTGATACGACACCTGATCGCGTTGTCCTGAAGATACGGGAGCAGAAGAAGATGGGCTCAGCGTGTTTGCTGAGGGGACCTCCTGAACAAACCGGCAGCAGGACGGGATGGATGTTCAAGGGGAACCAACGAGGTCTCAAAATGAGGACCTTAGATAGAGTGGAACATGCCTGTCGGCTATGGTAAACCAGGTAGGAACAAAGAAGTTTTTGGCGCTAGACAAAAGGACTTGATGAGGTCATCGTTAACATGATAGGATTTGCATTGCAAGACAATGGAGTGGCCGGTAGGTTGATGGCCCTCTTAAAGGTATGATTTGGCAGGAAGCCGCGCCACTATTGTGGAGTGTGGGTATGGGAGTTCCCTAAAGCTACGTGAGGCTTGGGGATTGCTGGCTTGAAAGTAGAATGGAAAGTTGAGCTATTAATCAGCCGCAGCCAGTACGTGCCTGTACGGAAAACACCCAAACACGTGTAGTGGGGCAACGGAAAGGGGTCTAGCAAAGGCCGAATTAAATGATATCAAAGCGATATCTAGGGTCCCCTAGATATTAATCACAGTGTGATTAATACACTTTTTTGGTATAATGTATACAATTCATTGTTACAAGGCCCTGAGAATTTACTTACAGACCAACCTGTGGGTCACGACCTCTTTGGGGGCCGAATGACCCTTTCACAGGGTCGCCTAAGACCATCGGAAAATAAGTATTTCCGATGGTCTTAGGCTCCATTCCCTCCTCGGTGGTGGTGCGCAAGCGCGAGCCATGCACTCACGTCCTCTTGCCCCCTGTTCAGAAGGTACTGAAATCTCTCCCCTTCTCCGCTACCGGGAGAACCTCCTGTCTGACGGGCCAGCTTGGGGAGGCGGAAGCAGCACGGGGGGCAGGCCCCCTCCTCACCACAGCTCCTGCCCCACTCACCACGGAGGGGGGCTCTGTGGAAGGGCCGGGGGGCCACAAGGCAGCGCTTTTCCGGGGGGCAAGCTGTGCCCGGCACAAAAGACAAAGGTGCTGGGATTCCCCCCAGCCAGGGTCAACACTCTGGAAACTTTTCCCACACTGCCCCCCCCCAGTGGAAATGAGAGTGAAGAATAAGCAGAGCCAGGGGGGTTTCTCAGAGTTTTTTCCCAAGGGAGACACGTGGCTCCTCTTTCCCTCCCTGCCCGCCCCCCCCATTCCTGGCCGGCAAGGCAGCCTTTGCCGGGCAGGGGAGGCATTGTAAATAATAAATCAATAATTTTATGTTTGGGGGTCACCACAACATGAGGAACTATATTAAAGGGTCACGGCATTAGGAAGGTTGAGAACCACTGAACTAGAGGATGTGCGTTTTCAGATCAACGTTTTATTTGTGTGAGGCATTTTTAAAATTTCATATGGTTCAGTTCCTAACTTAATTGATCTGGAATTTGACAGAATAACCACACTGAGATCAGTTGGGCTGAAGTATGTCATGGCTACACTGAGCCCCATTGATTTAAATGTCTCTGCTTTATGACTAAACTTATAAGTAAATTTGAATCGAAACAAGTAAGTGTTTGTATATTTTAGCATCCATATAAGTATTTGAATAGCTCTGTAGGATATATGTCATTCTCCCTTTATATATATATATATAAATAATATAATTTAATATTATTAGTACCAGTCCTTTATTATTAAATTGCTTTAATAATATTAGACTATATATAACATTAGCTGCAATTATTTGTATTGTTCCTAAAGAAAAGCTTCAGTTTAAAGTTCATTAAGCCAATGAAATCTTTATTTTGTGTTCCCTTTCGATTTCATCTTTCCCCGCCCACATTATCCTGGAAGCAAATCCCATTGAAGCCAGTGTGGGGCTTAACATGAGAGTTGATATAAAGGATTCCTCTGTTTGTGTGCGCTCATCAAAATGCATTTTTACATGGAAATTGTCAAAAGCATATGCCATTAAGATGGCACTATGCATAACTGGTACTCATTAAAAGTAGTATGAATGAGTTGTTGAGCCAAAGCTATCCAGTTGCTGACTAATTAGATGCATCTCTTGTATTGGTTTTCATGCTGGATAGAATAACCTTTAAGAATTCTTATAAAAGTTGTAGGTTACTTAGCATGAAAAATGCATGACTTTCTGGTAAACATTTGCTAGAGGCAGAGATGACATTTAATATTCCCTTGTGGCATTCTCTGTTTTTCTCACTGAGAGAATTACCAGCTTATTCTAAGAAGTAAAGGGTGCTAGGGAAATAAAAAGTAGGGCTGTGTTATTCCACAGTAACAGGACTCTTTTATTTAGATATTTGTATTACTGGCCTTTTCCAAGGGCTCAGTGACTGTCTAGATTGAAGAAATGCTTTAAGCATTATATTTTCAAATAAGTGAAACTGAAAAGGAGTTTCTTAAAATTGTAGAACACAGGACAGAAGGAGGGATAGAGATTTCAAAGGGTGGGGAGTAGCCAGTGAAACCCTTGCATTCCTGCAGCTTGCAAAAAATTCTACAAACATTTGCATGTTTTATTCCTTTCCTCAATTTTCTGTGAATTCAGTTTTGAAGGATGAGTATCTTTTCCCCCTCACTTTCAATCTTATTAACTTGTTTATTCAGATAAAATAATCATGCCGTACCTCTCTCTTAGACCTCGTGTGCCTCACTTAATATTCTCTCTCAAACCTGTCTGCCTGTGAAACACTGCAGAGTTAAACAAGAATAGCGCTACAGATCAGATTTTCCTTATGATGCTTGTTCTCTACATGAAGTTAAACAGTCTTATACCTTAGTTTTGCAATGGTGCAGTCTAGTAATCCTTTTTATATCCTACTTACAGATAATTAGCCAAAATGAAGGCAGGTTTTCTTTAACTTAACTTGAGAGTGGGCTGAGTTGGACTTTCTGTTATGTGCTGTATGCTATTCGTTCAAGAGAAATAGAGTCAGGTAAATGCCAGGAATTGAAATGAGGTATGATTCCCTTGAGTTGTGGAAAAATTAATAGATTAAGGTTGTCTAATTTTGGTCTGTTTACCCTCTATAGAAGATGACTTCCTGTTTTTCTCCTGTGGTTAAACTTTCATAGTGAAATGCCCTCCTTTTAATTATTTGTGTTGCAAATTATTATACCAAACAGTAACCCTTTGGGCACATATATTTAAAAAGCCAGTTGTAATTGCTCACTCCCATATATGGGAAAGGGACTTTGGGCTTGGTGTTTACAATCTGAGCTTTCAAATATTTTGCCTGTGTCACACTTGAAATGTTCATAGAATCATAGAGTTGGAAGAGACCTTAGGAGCCATTGAGTCCAACCCCCTGCTACGCAGGAACACCCATCAAAGCATCCCCAACAGATAGCCATCCAGCCTCTGCTTAAAAACCTCCAAAGAAGGAGACTCCACCACACTCCGAGGCAGCCTATTCCACTGCCAGACAGCTCTGACCATCAGGAAGTTCCTCCTAAGGTCCAGGTGGAATCTCCTTTCTTGCAGCTTGAATCCATTGCTCCTTATCCTAGTCTCTGGAGCAGCAGAAAACAAGCCCACTCCCTCCTTGACATGACATCCCTTCAAATATTTAAACATGACTATCATGTTCCCTCTTAACCTTCTCTTCTGCAGACAAAACATACCCAGCTCTCTAAGCTGTTCCTCACAGGGCATGGTTTCCAGACCCTTCAGTTTTTGGCAGCGCTAATTAATACATGTTTATTCAGAAATGAATCCCACTGAGTTCAAAGGAGCTTACTCTCAGGTAATGTGCAGAGGATTTCAGACTGATTTTATTTTTATTTATCTGCAGACCAGTAATGATGCCTAGCTTTATTTTCACACCCAACATTTTTGAAATGTCCTTGGGCAATCTAGTTTTATTATTGGCCATTAATCATCTGTAAATTGTTACACTCTCTACTAGTTCTAAGGATGGGAATCGTACAGGTCTGCAGATGTTGCACAGGAACTCTCAGCAGCCCTAGCCTTCCTAGCTAATGGTGAGGAATGCTAGGAGCTGCAGTTCAGTAATGTCTTGAGAGCCATATTTTGCCCACCCTGCTAAGAAGACATGTATGTCATGTGCCCATGTGTGTCTTTTTCAAGCAGAGTCTCAATTCCTCCTGCATATATAGAGGATCACTTTGGGAATCCAATGTTGGTTCAAGAGTGCTCTAGTAGAAATCCAGATAAACAGTCTCATACAAAGGCATTTTTATTGGAAAGCAAGTCTAAAGATTTCAACAAAAATTGCTACCAGGTCAGCCTATTTAAGACTGTAGCTCAAGAAACAGAAACCCCCATTTCTTCATACATCATGGGTAATAAGTATATTCATGGTCGGGACCATCTTTTTCTTTGGTGCTCTAGAAACAGAAAGTCTTCATTTCTCCCAGGTTTCTTCTGCACTTCCCCAAGCAGCTTGCATGCCTTTTCCCCAATTTATCATCTGTAGTTTTCAGCACATAATAAAGATTTCTTATCACTTAGATACAGTCTGACCTTTGCTGGATAACTGGAAAGCCTTGTTCATAGCAAATACCATTTGTCCTAAGAAGTTGAAATGTTTGTTCTACAACTATTAAGGCTGAAGAATAAAATATACATATATCCACTTTAAATACAGCCTAAAGTGATCTGGGAAATGCATGTTTTTCACTTTTTTCCAATTTGTTAACAATTCTTGTTTTCCCTTTTAGTTTTTTCCTCTGGTTGTTTTCAGTAAGATGAGACAGATTTCACAAGGTGACTTATGGGCAAAAACCAGACAATCTTGCTGATTGAAGCAGTCTTTCCTTTGTTTCTCTTCTTGGTCATCTATTGAGTATTTCGGTAGCATACACTCCATATATGAAAAACAGACCAACAGATCACTGATTCTCAGATTTCCTTTAGTACACACGTAGTACAAATACTTCCTTTCTGTCATAACATAAAAGAAGACTATGGCTCAAAGCAGAGGAAAACAGTATGTCAGCAAGAACAAAAAAGTTAAAACGCTGGCTATTTACAACTTGCTGAACAGTTAAACAATCTAAATGAATTGCATTTTGCACTTTTAGAGCTAGTTGTTCCTTAAAAATAAAACATTCTAAAAGCAGAAATTGTATACACTTTCTTCAAAATCCTTCAGAAAGAGAAGCACAGTTTTTCTTACAGGAAAATGGATTACTTAAAACTTGAAAATCTGCCTTGCAGTGGCACACTAACGACCTTCCTAGTTTTGCTCACTGTGTCCAGCAACAAACAGCTACAGGCCCTAGAAGGCTCCCAGCAGAAGTTGTGTTTCAGCTACTACACCTTGTAATTCCTTGTCGCACCCCAAAGACATCTTGAGATGAATGCACAAATATGAATTATTTCATTTTGCTCTGCTTGTTTTTAAATAATTGATTTCAAAGCACATTTTTAAACATGTGCCCAGTCAGTGTTTTCCATAAATTCTGTATTAAAACTATGTCTTCTGTTTCTTTCCATATGTTCAACAAAGCTGACAAGGTAATATGCAGTTAGTGTTTCCTTGCTGATGGGATTCCTCAGAGGAACAGGGAGGAGGTGATTTGCAGTGCTTCTACCCCTCGACCAGTGGACCTGAGGATCAGTGAATCGTAGGACAGATCTGGCTGTGCATGTGAATCACTTCCTCCTTGTTCTACTGACAGACATGCCCTTTGTTAGCAGAGGAAAATGAATGATATACAGTCGATAGTTACAGCAATCAACCAAAACCCAAGAACCTGCACTGAGCAAGGGGTTGGACTTGATGGCCCATCTGTGACAGTGGCATTGGAGCAGGGAGATGTACCAGCAGAAAATGGAAGGCATGCTTGTGTGACTAGACATTCCTTTTGGACATTTAGACAGCCCTTAGGATTCAGCCCTCTATTTTATTTTTATTTGACCAGAGTGCTCAGAAAACTAGCTCTTGTGAAAATTAGTATTTTGGAAACGTGTTCTTCAAAGTTCTGGAGGAAAAATGAAATCTGCATGGAGAGACTAAAGGTAACAGTTATAGGGGTCCCCCCCCTGTTTTGCAGTCTAAAAAAAAAAGATAATTTGCTTGAAACTTGAAATAATACAGCAGACACACTGTTTGAGATCTATGCTGCTGCAGTCACATTCTTTCACAAGTAACACAAACTGTGATCCAAAGGTATAGGAGTTCCTGTTAGATGTTCTGAGATATAAAATGGAGAGAAAAAGAAAGTTGTTCAGAATATAGCCTGTTCTAGAAAGGCTTCTTCAAATATGTAAGCTATTTTCCCTTGCCAACAAGTGGTTAGCAGCCTGGACCACTGGAATCTACACTGTTGCCTGTGCAAATGCAAGTGGGACTGATTCAGTGTGTCTTTGCTGGCGTGCTCTTTGGGCAGCGCTGACTGCCAAAAACCTCTACATGCTACTCTGTTTTTTCTTCTGTTCCTGCTAGCTCATGCTACAAGCAATCCTGTAAGTGAAAACAGTGCAAGATTTTTTTTTAAAATCTTAGATGCAGAAATAATCACATTGACTTATTGTACAATTAATGAATTATCATGGTTGATGAATTATCATAGCAGCAAAGACAGTTTAAATATTTGCTCATTCCATAAAAGACTGTACAAACGTATATGTTTTTAACAGGCACTGAAATAACAAAGCTGTGAGCGGACAGCTAGATGTCTGAGTCAGGAGAGTTCTATAATGATGGTGCTTCCATTGAGAAAGTCTTGCACATGTGGGAGCCCTCCAAGTCATAAAAGTCCAGGACAGCACAAGCAGCTTCCTCAGCTGTTTTGAAATCTCAAGACAGTCAATACTGTTTCAGATGGTCATTGAAATACCTGTGTCCTAATCCATCTCAGGATCTGTGCACTAACAATTTGAGTCCTGCTGGCCTACTGGTAGTCAATGGAGATGCCAGAGATCATAATATTCCTAGAAAAGAAAAGGAAGAAATAGTTGTTTATGCTGTTCAGAACTAGATTAAAAAAAAAACTTGCAGAGTTCTGTTCCAACTCTGTCTGGTAGGCTAACATATCTGGAATAATGCAACTTCCTGTCTTGACCATTCCTCGTGGTGAAAGACCAAAAGTATTTCTTAGTTTTGGCAGCCTGGCCTGTTAATGAATGCCTTTGTTCAATGCAGCTCATCATCTGTGACTGTCATGATGTGACAAGGAAACAAGCAGATAAATGGGAATGGCCTGAAAACCAAAGTGAATATAAATATAGATGCAGTCCCGTAAGTGATTAGCTGTAATTGTTCCGGCAAGAATCATTTTGTTTTCTTCACCT
This sequence comes from Ctenosaura bakeri, assembly GCA_948474755.1. NCBI lineage: Eukaryota > Metazoa > Chordata > Lepidosauria > Squamata > Iguanidae > Ctenosaura > Ctenosaura bakeri. The sequence goes on along the minus strand of CAOLHI010002715.1, from coordinate 26,736 downwards.
CAGATAAATATCCAGAGCATGCCATGTGAATAAGCAATGTAATTAGTGAAGCATGCCTGGCTTGATGCATGAACCCTGCCCAAACACACCTTTGAAACAATTTAAAAATAAAATGCCAGGGATTAAACCATTCATACATTAAATGGTTAACTTGACTTGTTGTCTCTCTGATGTTGGTTTTCTGAAAGGCCCCAAAATGGGATTCCTGCTTCAGTTATAAGAGGGGAGAGGGAACTGCTCATTTGAGGCTGCCACCTTATGCTCTGGGTCAAAGAGATGCCATTGTCTGCCATTACTGAAAAATGTGCATGTCAGCTATGTAGCTGAAAGTGGCCTTCTAAAGTCACATGTGTAAGGAGTAAAGAAAACAAACTTGTTCAGAACTGGTTTAAACAACAGGAAATTCTGGACAGGGCAACGGATTTATCTCCAGACTATAGGATTGCCTGCCTCCTTTGATCTTCCTTCCTTCCTTTGTACTCCCCCCCTCCATGATTGTATATAATATGCATTTACCCTTTCTTTCCTAATATGTTTTTCACTGTATGTATATCATTATGCTATGATGAGAGAGAATGTCTGAATGACATGCTGTACGAGTGAGGGGAAATTTAGGGAGGGGGAGAACCTCAGAAATGCAGATTTCACAGAACAAAGAAAATATCCTTTAAAATGGGACACAAATGTATTCAATCTCAAGCAAACTTTCAGTTAGAATATTCAATCACAACCCGCCAAACAAAAATACCTTGAAAACATAAAAAAAGAAAAAAGAAAAAGAAAAAATTGTAAAAATGTATGCAGCCACCTTGATAATGTTTTGGTTTTGCAAAATATTGCCAATATTGCCAATATTTGTGGTTCTCATATTTTTCTTTGTATTTTTGGACTTGGAAATACAATGTCATTTAATATCTTTAAGCACTGAATCCTAAATAATGCACTTTTCTTTTGAATGCTTTTGTGTGTGCCTCAGATTGGATGCAACACTGTGAACAAATAATCTCCCTCCCCTCAACTTTTCTCAGGCGTATTTCCTCCTGTTGAGCTGGGTATAACATACATTGGCCAGGATGATGAGCGCTGCAGCTCAGTGCATCTGGGGGTCATGAGATTGTGGCTTGCAGGGAAAAGCTGAGAGGCCTCACATAGATACATCTCACGCAACAGACCTTTTCATATGTCCAAGGTCCTCAGTGGGTGGGAAGCAATACTGGACACTTAGGCCATTTCCACACAGGGTAAAACTCTGCGTCCAGACGATCTGAGACGGAGGTCGTTCACACCGCGGGGCGATCTAGTGCGGTTGGAAAAGGTGAGGCTCCACACCTCCAACTGCTCTAGTGCAGCCGCAAGGGTGGCGCTGCGAGTTTTTTAAAAACCACCTTCCCAGGTGGTTTTTACGAAACTCGCCCGCACTAATCCGCCGCTGCTCCCGGTGTGAATCTGCAGAGACGCATTAGTGCGTCTCTGCAGATTTGTCCGGGGGTGGGCTTCCGGCTGGCGCGCTGCCCTGATTGGCGGAGCGCCGCCGGAAGCCGCCAGCCGCCATTTTGGGCGCCGCTGAACACCGCCGAACGCCGCTGAAATTCGGCGGCGTATGGAGCGGCGGAGCCACGCTCCCCGCAGGGACGGAGCAGGGACGGAGCAAAACGCACGCAGGTAATCTCCGCCCCTGTGTGCGCCACCCCGTTTTGGCTCCCCACGTGTGAAAAGGGCCTTAGCTCCCATAAAAACCGTGGCTTAGAATTACATGCATAGTAGCTGCAGTCTAGAAAAGAAAAGCTGAACTCCTTCCACCCTTATGATGGCCCACACTACTACAAACACTGGGACAAAAAGGGAGTGTGGCAACCAATATATACGCCTCCCAGCAGGAGTTTTCCAAATTGCATCTCCCCCCTTTTTTTTTATTTCTCAGGCCCACACTGAATGTATCATCACCATCATTTTTACCCTGTCCAAAACTGGAATTCAAGGCTGCCTACAATGGAGAACAAGTACAATATAGCTAAAACAAAAGATCAATGTTAAAACGGAATTAAATTATTTGCAATATTAAAACAACGTGACACAATTCATAAAAAAGCAGTTTACAAAGAATGCAATTAAACCAATACAGTGCCCTCTTAAAAATCCTTTCTTTAAAAACTTTCAGTTCTAAAAGGCTGCTGGTGGAAGGACAGCAGGGAGGAGGCTGTTCTGGCCTCCATGGGAAGGGATTTCTGGAGCTTTAGGGGCAGCCACTAAGAAGGCTCTGTCTTTTTTCCTACCAGGCATGGCAGGGAAGATGGTAGGATGGAGGCCATTTCCGCACTAGCCTGTTATAGCGCGATGATTCCACTTTCAACCTCCTCTGGAATCCTGGGGTTTGCAGTTTCGGGAGGGGCTCCGCCCAATCCCAGCCGGCCCCTCCCGGAACTGCAAACCCCAGGATTCCAGAGGAGGTTGAAAGTGGAATCATCGCGCTATAACAGGCTAGTGCGGAAATCGACTGAGAGAAGGGCCTCTCCTGTCAGGCAGCCTTGACCTATGCCATTTAATTTAGGTATTGGTTTGATATTTGCACATAAAATCAAATGCACCCCATTTAGAACCTGGAATGTATTTCTCTTATCCTGAAGGGAAAAAAAAAATCCATCATGAAGAAAGATGAAAATCAAAGCACAGGATCGACCTGACTTTACCACCACCTTGGAGGAACTTGGTATTCAAGTCTCACCTGCCCACATTCCCCCCCGCCCATAATCCAAGAGCCGGGCACCAACGAAAGGGCACGTCCCTTCGCGGTCCCCAGTGAGCATGCCCGGCACCCTCGCGCATGCTCAGCAGCACCCAGGATGGAAAGGGTGAGCCGGATCGGGGGGAATTGCTGCTCCGTACTCCGGCCGGCATCGGGAGCAGCGTGACGTCGGCGGGGGCTCCGCCCAATCCCGGCCGGACTCGGCTCCCCTGGAACGGCGGGGCGGGGCGCTGGAGCCGGAGTGGCAGCCTCGCAGCGCCGGGGCCGAGTCGGCATCAGCTGGGGAGGGAGCGCGGCGGCTGCGACGGGAGCAGGTAAGCTTGGGGGGGGGAGCCGGAGCGCTCCCCAAGGCCGCGGGCGGGGCGGGCTGTCCTGGGCCCCCCGGCGTTCCCTTTCCCTCGGGGCCCCGGGCGGCTGGCTCGGCGCTCGGCTCCGCTCCCTCCCTTCTCATCCCGAGTTTCTTTCATCCCTCCCGCCCGCCGGCTCCCTGGGTCCTTTGGCCGCTTCCTTCTCCTTCCCGGCCCCTCTTCGCTGGACCTTTGCCGTCCTGCCGGTGTCGCTGAATACAGTTCCCGGGGCTGTGAGTCCCCTGATGGGGATCAGCAGGGTGGGCTTTAACCCAAATAAGCGAGCGAGGTGCAAGTTTGGGTCCCGAGGAGTTGTTACGCACTTTCCCAAAGGCATCCCCGTAAACGCGCGTTGGGAAGAGGTTTCCGCACGAGCCTGTTATAGCGCGATGATTGCGCTTTCAACCTCCTCTGGAATCCTGGGGTTTGCAGTTTCGGGAGGGGCCGGCCGGCTATCTAAGTCAATCATGAGGTCTGTATAGACATATAGGCATTCCATTTACTGTGCCATCCGGCCTCTCCCGAAACTGCAAACCCCAGGATTCCAGAGGAGGTTGAAAGTGCAATCATCGCGCTATAACAGGCCAGTGCGGAAGTCGCCCCCAGCGATCGGCTCGGAACCGCGTTGTATGTCGTGCGTCTAGGGCCATTTCCTCACCAGACTGTTACAGCGCATTATTCCACTCTCAGCATCCTATGGAATCCTGGGGTTTGCAGGTTAGGGAGGGATCTTGAAGCTAAACTGCAAACCCCAGGATTCCATAGGACGTTGAAAGTGGAATAATAGCGCTGTAACAGTCTGGTGCGGAAATGCCCTATGTGCTGAGTGAGAATATATAACGTGAAGGCGTACGGGATTCTCTTTTTGTGCCCACATTGAACTGTATCCTCGATTTAGTCACGTGTCGAGTAAACCCACTGGAATCAGTGAGACTTAAACCGCACATGCCTAACTTTAAGTCTTGTGGCTTTTTGTGGATCTGCTTTAAGTTGGACTAAGTCTAGATCTGATCAAATTTACTTGTGTGCCTCGGGCATAGGTGTGTAAGGATGGAGACTGATTTTGTTCCTTCTTCAGTGCCTCCTGGTATGCAGAGTGACCTCCTTCCCACTCTGTCATGCGTCCCATGGGTGGCAGTTGTTGCCACTTAATTTCTGACCTTTGCTCAAATGCCATAATTGTCCTCTGAAGGAAGTGATTGTAACTGGGAGAGGCTGCAGGAGGTTTGTCCTGAAGAGGACTTGGTCACTTTTCTAGTTCTGAAAAATACCTCTTTTCCCATTGCCTTTCAGTTTGCATACTTGAGGTGGTCACCTGGTATTTGTGTGTGTGTGTGTGTGTGTTGGGGTGGGGTGGGGATAAAATGCATGATGTACACTTGTGTATTGTCTTATGATGTGTGGTGGGTGAAAGCAGCTGTTGTAAAACTTGAAGTAATAATAATAAAAAAAGTTTTAAACACAAAGAGCCATGCTTATTCAGTGACTGTGCTGTGTGTGCATGTGTGTTTTGCATGCTGGTGCTATCGTGCCGGGCTCCTTCATTAAATTAACATGCTGCTTGCTAATTAATTCAGAAGGTGATGATTTGTGTGAAACATGAGGCTCTAGTGTGTTAACAGAGAACCCCGAGTCCTTATCACGGCGTGCTATTTTAATTCAATAGAGTGAAAAATAAGGGGAGGCTGGAGGAGGGGGAGAGAAGAGGAAATGCTGTGTGATTTGTTGTGTGGAAAAGTGAAGCTTTCCTGTCCTCAATTTTATTATAGACTATAACTTCCCCCAACACAATGAGGAACAGATAAGTGTTTGTGGGGAAGTGTTCTCTTTTTCTCTCACTTCAGGTGCACACCTGAGCTAAAGCCAGGTCACAGAAGAGTTGCTATGCTTGTCTGCTACAGAGAAAAGGCAAAGGCCCATGAGACCTTGAGTAGTGTTCCCTTTTTTACATAAAATAAATAAATAAGAATCAAGTAGTAGGAGCATGAGGCAAAAGTCTGTTTGTCAAGATGTGTGAAATGGACAGAGAACACAAGTAAGGCTAGTATCACAGAGGATGAATGGTCATGGTGCCTGTTGTCCTGTAAATGCTTGCAGCACATGGGGAAGTGTGTTTAATCTAGAGGCAGGGTGCCCTCATTTCCCTTTGGCAAGAATGGGGAGTGTGAAGTCCTCTCCGGGCGTTTTGAGGCTGCAGGGTCCTAGCTTGCAGCAGGGTCCTTGGCAAGGGAATATAGGAGTTGCAGTCCCTTGCCTTCCCCACTCCTGCCCTTTGGGGAAGATTGTGACTTGTGAGTTTAGGAGCCCTTTAACACTATGCAGTTACAGCCCTATGATTTCATTTTAATTGCCAAGGCTGCCTCTTGTGGAATCCTGGGGTTTGTAGTTTGGTGAGGCAACAGAAGAGTTCTCTGACTGGCAGTTCTGAATATTCCTCCCTGAACTACAAATCCCAGCATTCCATAGGATGGAACCATGGCAGTTAAAGCAGAATCATAGCCCTGCAATTGTGAAGTGTGAATGGTCCTTTGGTCCCAGTTGCGTGTGTTTGCTTGCTTCTTTGTGGAACATATCAAAGTCTCTGAAAATATCACTATTGTATATGGTATTTGAAAAACTAAGATGAATTAATACAGAGATGAGCTGAAGATGTGCATAACTGAGCATTAGTAGGATGATTCTATGAGACCCAGAATATCATTCTACCAGTGCTATGTTGTGGATGTCTTCGGTATGAAGCTAGATTTATTCTTCTTAAAGATAATGTTCCAAGTCTGGCATTTGGAAACACTGCCGATAGTGATTTAAAAATGTCTGGGCACACATTATAGTCACCATAGGGGATGTCACTAAAAACAGCTGCTTGTATAGTTAAGAGCTGGTAGTATTTAGAAGCGCTTAACTGTATACCGTGCTAGCCATCAACACTGAAAGTTTCCGCAACTATTCCAAGGGTCACAATGAAAGTGAAATGGAGGATGGAGAGTCAGAACATGAGAGCTGAGTTCTGTGTGATAAGTGTTCCAAAACATAATGGGCTGAGGAGGTCATTTTTGGTAGCATCTCTATGGCAACTGTATCTTGCACTGTAGCCCACAGTCTACAGTGTGAGAACCAAAGATAACAGGAATTCGAAGGGCCGATCCTGACAGATGGGCTGTGGAATGAGAATATAAATGTAATCTGCATCGATACAGAATGTAAGGGAGACAGTTATCCATGAAAAAAAAATCCTGCTTCTCTTGCTGAGCAGTGCAGCTGCTGATGCTGACTTTCAGTTTGTGTAAGATGGTATCTGCTTCAGTAATCTATACTTTGCACTGTGTGGTTTAAATTTGTATATGGAACTTGGGGAAAGTTGTGTCACTTGAGTAGTGTCAGGAAAGTGAGACTTTGGTTCTTGTCTAATGGACAGATGGTCTATTAATGTTGGTTTGTAAATAGTATGCTGTTGTTGTATGCCTTGAAATCATTTCCAAATGATGGTGACCCTAAGAAGAACCTATCACAGGGTTTTCTTGGTGAGATTTGTTCAGAGTGGGTCTGCCATTGGGATCCTCTGAGGCTAAGAGAGTGTGATTTGCCCAAAGTCAACCGGTGGATTTCCATGGTCAAGGAGAGATTTGAACCCTAGTCTCCAGATTCGTAGTCCAACACTCAATCCATTATATCCCTCTAGTTTTGGGTACCAGGTGTTTTAGGAGCTTGGTGGTCACCCTGTACTCCACAGTTCCAACCTTGGGTTTACTCATTATTGCTAAAGTGGCCTTTCCTCTTTTAAGCTATATTATGGTGAAATAATAGCAACTATGAAGTAATGAAAAAGAAAGCCATTGTTAGCAACCATGAAGTAATGGTTAGCAAGCTTTGTTGTCGTGTGCCTTCAAGTCATTTCTGATTTATGGCAACCCTTAGGTAAACCTATCATGAGGTTTTATTGGCACAATTTGTTCAGAGAGGGGTTGCCATTGGCTTCCTCTGAAATTAAGAGAGTTTGACTTGCCCAAGGCCACCCAGTGGTTTCCATGGCCAATTGCAGATTCAAACCCTGGTCTTCAGGACCTAGTACAACACTATACCACCAGACCAATATACCATGCTGGCTCTCATACATGAGATTTTAAACATTTCCAAAAGTTTGACATTTCCTTAAGCTATCTGGATTTAATATTATTGCTGATCTATTAATAATGCAGAGTATAGTTACCCTAGTATAGCATAGCACATTTTGTTTGTTTAATTTATTTACCGGTATTCAGTTTATATCCCACCTTTCTCCTAGTATGGGATAGACAGTGATTTACAAAATAATATTAGTTACATTAATTTACAGTAATCGTGTTTATAAATTCAGAGTCAAAGAATTGTGAAATCAACACATTCAGCTCAATAGCTATTTGGCAATGACTCTTCTCCTGCACTCAGTTCAGTCCTACAAGGCATTAAAAAAATCTGGAAAATTTTTGTACCTTATGCACTGTTCAGAGGATGCAAGTCACACATTTCATTGGATGAGTCCAAGTCCATAGCTTAAACCTATGTCACTCTTTGAATCTGTGTCAAGAAAACAGTGGCTGCTTCCCAAACTCATATACTCAATGCTCAAAATTATAAAGGTCACTTGCTATAAAATAGTGTGTTCATGCTTCTCAGCCAGATTCAAAAGATTGTCCTTCTGCCTGTTTAAGATGCTCAAAATGTGCTGGATATTTTGGAAACGAATCTGAGAAGGCTGAGGAAGAACAGTATTGCCAGATGCAAGTTGAATGTATGATCACTTAGGACAGTGCTTCTCAAGTGATCTGATGTGGGGGCAAGCAGTTTTTTTCCCTAATGGGCTGAGGACTGGTACCAAGTTCAAATGGGCTACAACTATTTCTTTCTTTTCTGGAAACTCTCCCAAGCACTAGCAGTGGATGACTTGGGGACTAGGACCAATCCAGGGTCCACTACTTTGAGTAGCTCTGACCTATGATACTTTTTATGGATAATGAAGGAAGGAAATTACAGTTGTGGGCATCTGATTAGAAAATGTATTTCTGTTCCAAAGCATGGCATCTTATGGGAGAGCATCACTGTGTAAAAGACTGCTTTTCCTCTAGTTCCCAAGATTCTCTGTGTCTGCTGTAGTAGATGGAGAAATCTAGCAGGCTGCAAATGGGCACTATTTGTCTCCTGAATGCACTCCAGACACATGAGACAAATAATGCCCATTTGCTGCCTGCTATGGCAGATGCAGAACCTCCACCACACCGCCATGTGCCAAAGCACACTATGTGTTTCATGTAGTTCATGCAGCTTCTAGTAAAGGTTACTGCTTTCACCCTTTAAATTGTTGATAAAAGAGCAGAGAATATTGCGTGAATAGGTCTAGGAAATATGCTTCCACTTCAGGGAAAATATTGTTGAATAATTAACATACAGATTCTGAATTGGAGCAGGAAAAATCTCCTCTTTTGCCATGGTGGGATGAGGTTGGGATTAAGGACTTTTCTCGAAAGTGAGCTAATTTTTCCCACAGTTCTTGAAATCATTACATGGTAAAAGGACTGGTGAACCTGATCTGAAGTTCAGCAGAGTACAAAGGTTGACAACTCAGTTAAGATTTCTTAGGCTGCAAGTATGACACATTAACAGGAAGGTGAAAAATGAAACTTCTGCTTCAATCTAGTCTCAGTAACAGAGGTCTTCCAGTACCCAAGTACACCATAAGTTGTTGATGGCAGGTGTTTTAAAGTCTGCTAAATCTCTTCTCTTGTCTCCCCATCCCCTTAATTGTTTCAAGGGACTGTAGTACTATGTTAGTAAGAAAGTGGTAGTTCTGAAATCTGAGCAGGCTGGAGTCTTTTGGGTGAAAGAGAAGTTATTGGAATAGATTACAAACTAGTTCAGTTGCCATAATCTTCCCATACTTAATCAAGGGGGCAATTTTCTTCCTTGAACATTTGCAAAAATAATGAAGACAACACTAATAAATCTATATTCCACGTATATATGGAGGGGAAGTAAAATGGATTTACTCCCCTTGTGTGAGTTTGTTTGAGCTTAAGTTCAGGATCAGCATGGGTTGGATGAAGAGTTTCACTGCATGCTGAATGTTTTTTTTAATCAAATGACATTGTTATTATTATTATTTAAAAAATGCTGGACCATTGTAGATTATCTTAACCACCAGTAGGCCCAAACAGGAATAGTGTACGGGTTCAGAAACAGAAAGGGTGATTTGCTTTTCTCTTCTGTGGAAAAAAGAGAACTCTTGAAACATATTACTGTACAAACTGAACACGAAGTAATTTTCCCAGGGTCTCTGCTAGTTTGTCTCTTTGTTTGTGGATTCTTTCTGGGAACTTTTTATACTGATTACAAAGTTTCACTGAGTGAAGGGAAACAGTAATCTGGTTCTGCCTTTGGTTGTACTTTGTAGAAACACACATGTGCAAAAGATACAAATTCAGTTTGATGGAACAGAGGATAGGCAGATGGGTCAGTGCTATGTGATAAAAAAAAATTAGCAAATTTTAACAGGTGCTAAGTGGACATGGTCAGGCCACTTGACTTACAAGAACAGGAACAAGAAAAGAAACTTGGGATCGGCCTCTATACCATTAAAGCAACTGCTGTATTCATCAGGGCAGGCGCCGCCATTATGGTTATGGTAACAGATTAGGGATATTCTGCAAATTATGTTTTAGCCATTAATTAGGAATTGGATATTCTTCCTGCCAGGGAGAAGGTGTGATTTTCTCCTTCAGATGGAAATAACTCATCTGGCCTTCAGAATGATGTGTGCTAACTTGATGGGAAAGGGTACACTTTGCTGTCCTGACAACATAATGTATTGAGCATCTCTGCATATCCAGAGACCTAAACCTGGGAGCTTGTTATTGACTTGTCATGTTAAGGATACAGTTCTAAGACCAACATTGCCTGTGACATAGGCCTGGATGAGGAGGCATCAAGTGGGACCTGGCACTGCAGTGAACTACCAGCTTAACTTAGGTTGCTCTGACTGCAACACAGAAGCACCTGATACCAAGTAGCAACAGGTAATACTTGCCAGTTATTGGCAACCCGACAGCAAGGTTGCTCTGCTCTGCCTGCTCTGCGCACTGGGACCTCTCTGTGCATTGTGATCTTGTTAGTCATAGGTGTTTCCATCCTTAATCAGAAGCTTTTAGGGTGGGGCTTATTTGGAAACCTACTGCTTCTCTCTCTCCTTGGTACAGGTCTTTTGGTTAAACATGAAACTCCTTGCCTTAGCTATCAACAGAGGTTACTAAGGCCAGTTCCTGAGCTTTCCTCTTCCATATGGATGGTAGAAAAGGTGGAATTTCACCAGGTGTAGCATTTCCTATGACGTGCCATTATCAGTGATGTTGTGTCTGGTAGAATGTTTCTTTTATAACCTGCTTTTTAAAGATTCCAGAGCCATCCTGGGTCATGGTTGCACCAGATGGTCTTGCTGGCATGGCAGAGCTCTGTGTTTAGTAGGTAAGCCAGTGAAGCTAGAGGTACAATGTTTGGGTTTGCACATTATTCTTAGTACACCTATAATAAATAGCAGACCAAAATAATTTATGGCTCTAACTCCTCCATCTCTCAGGAAGTCAGTTCTTTATAAAATCACGAGAAATGTCCTAGTGTAAATGAATATAAATTCCTTCTAATAATGGGGCAGCAAACTCATATGGGCTCTAGAGCAGGAACAAGGAATGTACAGCTTTCCAGATGTTAGACTTCAGTTCCCATGATTCCTTATTATTGTCTGTGGACCTCCTAATACTGTGGGGTCCAACAGTATCAGGAGGACCACATATTTCCCAGCCATAGTTTAAAGCAGGAGTGGACAAATGTGTGGGGTTTGAGGACCAGTTTCCCATTTCCATGCCTCCCATGTGCTGCATCTTGCCAGGAGCACCAAAACAGACCTCCTCTTTCAGTAGCATAAATGATGACCAAAAATGACATTACATTGCTTCCAGTTGCCATTTTGGTCAAGATACAACTGAAGAAGATGATTCTGGGAGCTTTGAGTAGCCCTCCCTCCCTCATAGGCAAGCATTTTAGCACACCAGGGTAGTCTGTGCCTAGTTGAAAACTGCCCCGAAATCATGACAAAAGAAGGGGTTGGGGGCAACAAAAGCAGCCCCTGGGACCTGCCTGTGGGCAAAAGTTTCCTCATCCCTGGGCTAGAGTGGTGCAATTATGAGAAATTAATGTCAAGTGAATTTGATTTCAGTGTGCTTCTGCAGGAGCACAGCTTATTTGGTTGGTGAGGAATTCTTGTTTATGTTGGACATATTAAACTATTTTGCACTTAGACAGCTGATACAAAAGGCAGCTGGTGGCTTTCAGGTTGGAGGAGCATCTAATTTAGTCTCCTCCAGTAATTAACAGTGGTTCTCATAGGCCATGGGCCTTTTTAGCCCTTACCTTTCAAACTTCTTCTAGCTGGCATACCCGGAAGTTTATCAAGGAACCTGTGTAAGCAAGAAAGTGGTTTGAGTGCTGGACTAGGACTCCAGGAGACCAGGGTTCATATCCCCATTTCACTGTGGAAACCCTGTGGGTGACCTTGGGCATTGACAGGCCATTTCCACACTAGACTGTTATAGTGCTGTAATTCCGCTTGCAACATCTAGCAGCTAAGCTACACTTCCCGAAACTGCAAACCCCAGGATTCCATAGGATGTTGCAAGTGAAATAATAGCACTATAACAGTCTAGTGTGGAAATGACCACAGTCTTTGACAAGTGGGTAACTGGAGTAAAAAAATCCTTATTCATAAAAACTGAAGACAATAGAGTTTGATCACTATGATCTGAATTACTCAAGTTAGGCTGACCTCATCTGTTTTGAGCTTCTGGTGGGCAGCCAAAACAGTGCTGTTCCACATGGCATTCAGTGCTTGAAATTGCTGTTTTAACTGTTTGAAAACTAGATTCTAAGATTGCTTTTATGAGTTATTAAAAGAATATTTGATTTTTTAAAAGAATATTTTAGTGTTTAAAATGTTTTTTATCTTTGTATTGTTTTAAATGGGTTTTATTTGTTTATTGCCTTGGGGAGCCTTGCAGGCTGAGATGCAATACAGAAATACTTTAAATAAACAAATACTGCTACAGGGAAAGGCTTAGGCTGTTCCGACACTACACTGTTATAGTGCTATTATTGCACTTTGAACTTCTTGTGGAATTCTGGGGTTTATAATTTACTGAGGCTGAGAATTCTAAATGCCCCTCCATAAACTGCAAACCCAGGATTCCATAGGATGTTGAAAGTAGAATAATAGCACTATAACAGTGTAGTATAGAAATGGCCTAAGGCACCTGGGCCCTTAGAGAGGTAATAATTTTTGACTGTCATGGAAGAAGTTGCAAATGTTCTGAGGTTTGTGAAGAGCTTACACAAACTAAGGACATTGTTAATGCTAGGTCACAGGAATTCTCAGTGTTTTTTTTAAGGCCTGTAAATGATCCTGGGATGTGTATCTGCTCTAGTTTTACAGGACCAAGCAATGCAATGATTAAAACCTAGGAAGAAGACTATTTGAATGAGAAGACATTTAAAAATAGAATAATTACTTCAGAGTCTAGCATTCACGCCATTAAAAATGAGACCACATTACATCATTCTGCTTTAGTCCTTTTGAGTTGTCATGGCTAAAGTAAGCCACGCACAGCGCTGAACAAAACTGAACTGAATGGTTTGAAGTGGATACACAGCACCTGTAGCTTCTAGAGGTGGCATATGTCATAACTGGTTTTCTCCTTTTTGTGCCCATGAAGACTAGCAAAATTATCATCAGATTTTTCTTTAAGTGAGAATGTGTTCTGTATTTAATTTCTGTGATGCCCATTCTGGCACAATCCAAGAATAAAGTTTTTCTTGGCTAGGCTCCAGATCCTTCTTTGTGGCGGAATTTTGGATCTCTTACAGAAATGAAGGCTGTTTCTAAGCAAGTTGCAACTCCATTCTGGATTTTCATAGATTAATATGCCTGCTTGAGCATTATGTTTGTTAGATGCAGACTTATTCCAATGCTCTGGTAAAGGATGATATAAACCAGTAGTGGGGAGCATGTGGCCTGCTAGATGTTGCCAGATTCCAGCTCTGAGCAGCCTTAACCAGCATAGCTACTTCTTAAATTCTAGATTTGAACCAACAAAGTTTACCATATGCTGGATTGCAATATATATTTAGTCTCCAAGCTGACAAAGCCTGAAGTTCATGTATTCATGGTATTCTGTACAGAGATAATTTTAAAATGTGTTAGAATGTTCATATATGAAATGAACTTATATATTATTGAAGTTTGCTATAGAATTGACATGCAGTAGTGAGCTGTAGCCAGTCGACGTGAATACAGGCACTACCTCTTCTGACAAAAAACTTCTTTGTATAAAGTCTTGTCCCTCCTTGACCTCTGTCTAGCTGAAGTTTTTTTTCTAGCAGCATTGGCATTGGGAGGACGGTAGAGGACAGATGTAAAAAATGCAGATTTTTGATGTTGCAATATAACTTGAGCTGGAAAAGAGTGTGCTTCTACTCAAGCCAATCCTGTGGTAGCCCTGAGTACTTGTCTACAACAAGCAAGGTAAACAGCAGCTGTATCTGTATATGAAAGAAGCAAAAAAAAAGTCTTTAAGTTTGGCCACTAAGATGGAAGGTGAAATGGAAGCTGGAGAAAATAAAATAAAAAAAAAATCCCTGGATTTACTTCTGGACAAGATTTCAAGTAGTCTCTTAGATAGTTCAAATATGTTTGTTCACTTATGCAAGGCTTGCCTACTTTTGTTGCATGTGTATATTGTTAGTTAGGGTAAAAGATTTGTTGAAACTTACTGAACTGTTCTTTCTTGTAGTATAGAAACCTATTCTTTGCATGGTATTCCTGTCATTGATACCAAATTTGCTGTCAAAGAAGTAACATCCAGGAACATATCTTCCGAATTAACTAAGTACTCTTATATGTCTGTAGTGTGTTTGCTTTAGCTATATTAAAACATTGCATTGGGAAACTGTAATGTTTGAAATGAAGAGCAGGATGAAATCATCCAACAGATGTGACTCATTAGCTTTTGCCCTGCCCTCAGATCTACTGAAACTTGATTTTTAAATGGCATTCTCAACATCTCAACATCTATCACCTCTTATATTATTTTTACCTACTGCACCCATACATTACCAGTGCAAAGTGATTTCTTGAAGCTTACACAACTCAGTTCTTGATGTCAGCTTTCAACCCCAAAGGGAATGAGGAAATCCAAATATTTTGCTTTATAAATAGAAGTTCTTCTTCTTGCAGGAGGCACTTACAAAGAATATCTGCTTTAGCGGATCTAGTGTGGGTGTATCAAAGGTGAGATTCTATTGCTTTCAGCTGTTTGGCTATGATTGTTTTTGTAAAACCTGAGTCAAGTTAGAGCTGCTAAGCAGGCATAGAGCATCAGTGCTTGTCATCATTGTGGAGGGGAAAGACTGTCTACTCCAAGGGTCCTTGTTAGGTACAGTTAATCTCTGTGCCCCAAGGCCCTCTCAGAGATACCTGTCAATTAAAACTGGGGCTGCTCAGTGGTTGGAATAGCAAGGCCCCTCTACTGCTGCTTACCATGTGCGCTGATTTATTAGTGAATTACAGCCATGCATTTGTATGTTGTTGTTGTTGTTGTTGTTGTTGTTGTTGTTGTTGTATGCATTCAAGCTACTTCAAACTTATGGAGACCCTAAGGTGAACTTACCATGGGGCTTTCTCAAGCTGAGAGTGTGACGCACTCAAGATCATCCACTGGATTTCCATGGTTGAGTGGGGAATTTAACCTTGGTGTCCAGAGTCATAGCCTAACGGTCAAACACTACACTGGCTATCATATATTAGTTAATATGAGGTGGCCTAAATACCCTAAAGTCACCAAATCTCATCTGATCTTGAAAGTTAAGCAGGGTCAGCTGTTAGTACTTGGGTGGAAGACCACCAATGAATATTAGGATATATTTTGAGGAAGGAACTGCAGTGGGGCATTTTGGGTGGTTTCCAGGGAGGCATGAGTGGGTGAGGGAGGTTAGTGGATTTTTGGGGTGGTGGTGGTAGTTGAGCAACTGCAAGTCCCATGAGGCTTGTAGAATGCATAGTGAGGTGGTCCTTTTTGCAGCAGGCCATGTTTGGCAGAGTGGGAGGGGGGTTCTGTTGGCCAAGGGAGGGTGGTGGAATATTTTTTGGGGGGGATTTGAGTGACTGCAGGTCCCATGAGGCTGGCAGGGCACATAGCAGAGTGGTCCTTCTTGTGGTGGGGCATGTTTGGTAGGGTGGGAGGGGGATTTTGTTGGCCAAGGGAGGGTGGTGGATGTTTTTGAGGAGGGATTTGAGCAACTGCAGGTCCCATAACGCTGGCAGAGCACATTGTGGGGTGGTCTTTTTTGCAGTGGGGCATCTTTGGCGGTTTCCGGGGGAGCATGGGTGGGCGAGGGGAGGGGAGAGGAGAGGAAGGGAGCGGCGTGTTGGGGGGGGGTTCTGAGTGACTGCAGCTCCCATGAGACTTGGAAACGTTTACTTGGGGAAGGGCTGAAACTTGCAACATCTGTGTGAGCAGCCAGAATGCCTGAAGTGACCGTCCCCCAGCCCACCCCTCCCCCTAAATATTAGTCCAGTGAGAAGAGGATTCCTAAGTTCCACAAGGATTGATTTATTAGAAAATACTTACCTGCTACTTTCTCCCTGCTTTTCTTCTCCCCCATCATTTCTCGCATGGAGGAAAAATGATGACAACCTCTGCTTTGGTGGGCAGGGGCAAATCAGGACGGGAAGTGACGGAGGGACAAGCCAGGCCCGCCCTCAGTCTGCCCATTACTGCAAGAAAGCGCTTCAATGGTTCCGCATGTAGTTGTAGAAATGTAGTAGAAGTGGTCTCAGGGAGTGAAAACGCATTTTTTCCGTTGCTCAAATACAACCCTTTAGTGACATGCAAAGGCGTGCCAGCAACTTCACATTCACTTAATAGCGATGACATTGTGCGGATGCACGTCTCCTGAAGCCATTGCAGCTACGCAGTGACTACGCTGTGCAGAAAGGGCCTGTGTTTTACTGCACTCCTCAGAACTGCCCATTTCCTGTAAAAAATCTATTTCTGCTGGTGGTAAAACAGTTATCCCAAAAGATCCTGGACTCTAAAATACAAGATTTTTCCAAAGATTTATAAATTCCTGGGCCATGTTGTATCATTCTAGCCAAGTGAGTGATTTCATGATTATTTAGGGATGTGTTTGTGCATTCTCCCTTTCAAATGGGAAACTGTCTCTGACTGGTTAAGCTGTCTCAGTATGTTGATACCTGGAAGTTTGGGAGGTGTACACACTGTGGTGATACCAGAATGGCTCAGTGAGCGGCCCAGGGACCTCGCCCAGTTTCATTGTTTATTGCAGTGCAAAGTTTGTTTTTGACTTGGCTTTCCTTGTTTTGGCTTCCCTTGCTTTTGATTTCTTTCTTGGTAGATTCAAAAAGTAAAACAGAGATGTGCCAATTGTGGTTCTCCAGATGTTACTAGACTGCAACCCTTGTCAGTTCTAATCAACGTGTCCAATGGATGAGGAAAGCTGGAATTGTACTTTTAATGACATCTGGGGACACTTTACCCACCTGAAACTAAACCAACATGTTTTCTAAGACCTTGTCTGATAATTTTCTGTGAGTGAGAACTTTTAACTACAGCCGGTTTCCCCCATCCTTTGCAGTGTAATGCTGCCAAAACTATCTTGCATGACTCATGAAGGAAATGGAATCTTTCTATACCTGGCCTTCTTGTACCTGGCCATTTCATTTTGTCATTTTATGAATTACAAAATAAAAACTGGGTCTACACCAGTTAAAATAAAAGGCACCCACGCATTCACTGCTGCAGATGCTATGGTGCTGTATTTTTCTTCCTGTCCTTCTCCTTCTTTTAAAATATGTGTGTGTGTTTGGAGATGGGATGCTGAAGTACCCATGGGACTGTGAAATAGCTCCAGAGACAGCAAGTGAAGAGACACTCGGAAGAACACTTCTGGTTGTTATAGAGATGGAAATGTGCTCAGAGTGGATTGGCAGTGACAACAATGAATAGGGACTAGATGTCAACAAAGTGTTTTCCACCTATTTACAACATTAAGGCGTAAAGAGAGGAGGGATTTTGGAACATGTGATCCACTGGTGTTGCTGGAGTGAAACTCCATCATTCTTAATCAGTGGCTGTGCTGGCTGCGGCTGCTGGGAGTTGAGTCTAACATCTTCCCTAAGGGCCTCAAGTTCCCCACTCCTGCAGAAGAGAATTTACTATACATGGTGGGCTCAGTGAGACACGTCCTGGGATTATTTTTCAGATTTTTTTTTAAAAAAACCCTCTGTTGCCTTCATTCTCACTCCCCTTTCCTACCCGTATATAAACATAGCGTATAAATTCTTTTGTGCTTTATGGTACTCTGTAAAGTGCAATGCCTAGTAACGCTTCTGTGGGAGAAGAATAAGTACTCACACTGTATCTCAAATTTATCACTGTGTATCTTAGAAAATTTGTTCATAGGCCTGTTGGAAAGATACAAAAACTTAAAAAAACAAGCCAGCAATGACACCCCTCCTCCTTCACAGACAGTCTAAAATATAAGTAATACAGAGTCCTTGCTGGACCCCATTTCCTGGGATTACATAATTGAAGAAAGTTTCTTTTGTTGGACTGTGGTGGCCATGCTTGTTAGGGGATTCTGGGAACTATAATTCAAAAAAGAAGTAAATGCAGATCATCTGAAAGAAAGCAGAACTTGAAGTGAGCAGTGGCTGCCTGAGGTTTTGAGAGAGGTGTAGGAATCATGTAGGCTGCTAGAGGCCCTGTTGGACTGCAGCTCCCAGCAGCTGTAGCCAGTGATGCTGAATGCTGGGAATCACAATCCAGCAACTTCTGGAGGGTTGTGTGATTCCCACTCCCCACTGCTAATATAGGTAAAAGCGTATGTGTCCCGTAGTATACTTTCCAGGGCTTTGAAAGTGGAAACCAATAAGTAATGGAGAAAGTGGTTCAAGAATCTGCTGGTGAAGTTATGCTAAAGGCAAATTAAAATAAGAGCCCATTCATTCTGTTAAGCGTATATTCATGTTTGGAGCTGTTCTGCATTTTAAATAAACAAATAGACTTCTCCTGCAGAATGGCATGTCTTTCCAAAGGGACTGTTTTTTTTAAAATTTTATGAGAGATCTGGGAATAGGATGTCAAAAGAGAGAGAGAGAGAGAGAGAAAGAATGAATGAATATGTTTCCCCAGCCAGTGTGTGAGGGAGATTCTATCTGTTTAATAGAACTCATCTCCTTCTAGCATTCTGAGTTCCTCCATCCCCCAAATCCATTGGCAAGAATCCCTCAGTCTTTTGAAACCTCAGTTAGATGTCAACCTAGCTATTATTGAGGACATCAGGAGTGAATTATGAAGAAGCAGTGAATTATGAAGATAAGCCAGTTTGGTTAAAGTTCTTTCCTCCCTATCCCAAATTCTTAATCTCTGCTTCATTAAGATAGATTGTTTTTCTTGACACTTCTTTCATGCAAGGTCATTCTGTGGCAGCCATTGGGGAACAGCCTTATCTCTGCAAGCTGGAAGTGAAGCTGTAGACAAAGGGATGAGCTCTCTATTGTTTATGTTAGGCATGAAGACTAGTGTAACTGAGAGATCTGTGAGAAGAACAAGAAGTCCTGTGATTCCTCTTCAGCCTTAGGGAGTCTGTGCTTTCTAGGTTAGGGAGACTTATTTTACTGTAGTCCTGGGATGGGGAATATATGACCTTCCAGATGTTGCTGGGCTGCATCTTCTTTTGGTCCGAGCCTACAAAGTCCGTGATGAAGGATAGCAAGAACTTCAATTGAACAGCGTTGGAGGGTTATGTGTTACCTGTCTTTGATACTGGACAAAAGTGAAGTTTTAAAGGGGCAGGTCAGTCCTTACATTTTTACAATTCAGTTCAAAGGGTACATTTTCCAAGTGGTTGTTACACAGCACCATGTTTTAGATCATGCCTTCTTTCAGTGTGCTTTATTATGATAATTTAAATGGAAAATCAATATAGTATATATAGTTTTAATAAAACTAACAGCCAATAAATGTAATTACAGAGTGAGAAATACAGAAAACATGACAATAATAGCCAAATATAAGATCTTGAAATAATAAGTAATAACAAGAATTTGTTGGTAATAAAAACAAGCAGAAATTATTTACAAAGTATTGATATTTCGTTTATGTCATTGTATTTTTTTTTTCAGTATCTGTCATTTAGTGTTCTGTTTTAACATTGATTTATACTCTTTACCACAACCTTGTAAGGTAGGTCAGTGTTATTTGTTGTCCCCATATTATAGAAAGGTAGCACTTTGCTTAAGGCCAGCAACTGAGACTCCTGATTCATAGCTCAGCATTGTAAATGGTATGCTGCTCTTGCTCTTTAACTGCTAAAATTAATTAAACCACAGGAACATAGTAATTAGCATGGAATTTTGCATGTACACTGCCTAGAGTTGCTGTTGGGTTGCATGACTGGACAGCGTTGTATAGCGCTGAAAGAAATTACATCCCCAATTACGTCCTGTGACACTACATTGTGTCATGACACAGAGGAGTAGAAGCAGCACCTAGCTAATGCATTGTGTATTCCAAAGAGGCTTGAGAGAAGTCTTCTGGCACACATACATAGACAAATTGTGTAGACCATTGGTCCTTACCTTTTTTTTAAAAAAAACTGGGGACTCCCTGTAAATATAATTTGTTGCCAGAACCTCCATGACTTAAGGTTTAAATCTTTAAATTTGGATTTAAATATTTAAATGTTTATTTAAATATTCATATATTTATTTATTAAAGGCTTCTGGAGACTACGATTCAAATCCCTGCTCAGACACTGGGTGACCTTGGGCAAGTCATATTCTCTCAGTCTTAAAGAAAGGCTGAACAAATCTTGCCAAAAAGCTCTGCAATAACTTCATCTTAGGGTTGCCGTAAATGAGAAGTGACTTGAAGGCACACAACAAAGTGCTGCTGACAGGGGGAGGTTCCTTCTAGCCATCATTTCTCCTCCCTTTGCAAACTGACTCAGGGTGACCCTGAGACGAACCTATTATGAGTGTTTTCTTGGCCAGATTTGTTGCTATGATTCTACTTTATAACAGCCATTACAACATCTTATGGAATCTTGGGATTTGTAGTTCAGGGAGGGGCATTTAGAATTCTGTGCTCTGGAGCCTCATCAAACTGCAGCCTTTGTCTTCCATAGGGTGCAGCCAGGGCAGTTAAGGTGGAATCATAGCGCTATAATTGTGTACCATGAAAGGTCCCCTTTGTCTTGTACATGCTGTGTCAGAATAAAATACATTTTGTTATTTGTTTAACCAGTTATCAGTGCAATGCTATGCAAGTCTACCAGGAAGTAAGTTAGTTATTCTCTGGTAAGTATGTGTAGGATTGCAGTCTCATCCTTCTAATAGGTTTGCTGTATGGAGCCCATGGAAAAGATATTATTTTGCTGTACAGTTTCCAGAAAGTCTGGGAACTGTAGTTAAAAAAAATAAATAACTTTTCCAGACTCTGACTAAATGTGAATCTTTGTCAGTATGCCTAGTTTTTCTTCTTCTTTTCTCCTGCTCTCAGTCAAGTTCAGTTGGTATCTGGTTATCTCTTTAAGCCCTCAAAACCAGAGAGGATATACTTTAGTGCAGTACATTTTTAACAAAAGAAGATTAATAGGACTGCAGGTATCCTAAAGGATGCATAGAAGCCAGAAGCTATTTTGTTCCACTACAAGAAATAAGTAGGAATTTATTTTGCATGATACTTCTGTAAAGCCACAGTAATGCACTAAAATTTCAACACTAAAAAACTTGTCCCAGATTCATCTCTATTTATAGTAGAAGAGTGGAATATTAATATAAGAAGGCTACACAGGAACTTCACTGTTTGGCTTGGCACAACTGATCTGAGGTCAAATCTGTATCTTGTGAGAGAACTGATTTGAATTGCATGCAAGACTGAGTATATTTGTGAATCTTGCTGAAAAATATGTATTTTGATTTAAAAAAAATGATGTCCAGTGATGGGAAGATAATGTATCAATAAACTGAAGTTCAAAAGAGGGAAGAGAGAACTTTTTTTTTTACACTTTGGGGAAGGAAATGAGAATTTGCTCCATAATCACAATAATAGAAGTAGAATTTATTATTCATAAATGTAGACATAAACAAATATAATTTACTCCATACATGTACTCTGAGTTGTGGATAAACAGAATAGTTTATTGTTAATTTTGAAAAAAGAACAAGCAAACACCAGCACATCTGTTTCAAGTTTCCAAAGCACTTTATGTGTGTTTTCCAGTTGTAACTCTTACAACAATTCACCAAAGAAGTCACTATTTTTACACACCTATTATTTTAGGTAGAGCTACTGAGGCAGAAGGAAGAAATGGTGTCTCAGCCTCAAGGCCACCTAGTAAGTATGTGACAGAGAGGGGATTCAAACTAGACATTTCCTGATCTGTGAATTTTAATTCCATATTAATCCCCCTTTCCCTACTTTGTGTGTTGTGATAATTTGAAAATTAATGCTTAGTATCTCTTTTAGATAAGCTACTTGTATACTTGGAAAAGCTAGTTTTGGGAGAGTACAGCTCCCAGAATACCTAGCAACCATGTCCTGTAGCCAGAACAATTTTTTTTTCTTAGCCTGTGTTTGATTCATGGGTTTTGTTCAGAAAAAAAATTGCAAGATTTGGTGGCCTTGGTCAATTCCTATAGACTTAAATCCATTTGCTAGTCTCAACTAGGGTAGATCTTTTCAATCAGTGGAACTTAACATTAATTCAGCAGTGTTTCCAAAGGTCTGCACGGGTTGGGCCTAGCAGTTGGATTTCAACCTTAGTCTATTGTGTAAACTTAACACACAGTTGGATTGAAGGATGAAGTTAAATAAACTTCGGATTCAGTTCCTTAGAAGAGTTGCTAATGCATATATTACTGAAAGAATCACCACATCCCAATGAGAAGCTTTATGAATAACAGAAGATAACCATCTTTCTCTTCTTTTTAGTATTCTTTGCTATCATAATTATACCTGCCACTACTTTTTTTTGGAGAAAATTGCATTTCAGGACCTTTACTGAATGTAGCATATGTTAGAAGGTCTGTTCAGTAGACTCTATTGGGATGCATTTCCATAGTTAAAATGTTCTAGTCTGTCACAGGAACACTGAGACAGAAAATGAAGTAATTCCCTTACCCCCCCCCCCAAATCCAGAATAAACCAATGTATTGTGAAGATCTTTGGATCCTGGACAGCTACTTCCACACACACAAGAGGGCTTTGGGCTTCTGTTTCTTGAACAGCTGTCACACCACTTCTGAAACTGAGGGAAATTTCAATAGCTGTTCGTGATACAGCATGGATGATCTTCTGTTCAAAGGGAAAGAACAAGCAGACATAAAAACCTATGCACTGTACATAACCAGAGTCTTTGGCACACCTAACTCTTTGGCTCTTGGTGATTGTTTTTATATGATACTGGAGTATATGTTGATACATAAATATTCTTGTTTGTGTAGTGCTGCCAGAGAAAGACTAGCCTATTCCTGTTGTACAAAGGAAGTATTGAGAAAGTGCTTTTTAAAAAAAACAACAACAACAAGCCAACATTGTATATCTTTATGACAGACTTCATTACATATAACTTGTCCTATATGATTTTCTTGCTGATCCTTTGGTAGAGGTATAAAATAGTGGTCTTTGGGTAATTTGAATTCCTTGTGTAAGCATCTAATGCTTGTGTATGCATTAGTAAATTTAGGCAAGTCATCTATTTGTTTGCTACATACAGTGAGCAGATAAGATCGTGAGCTCAAGATAGCATTCATAACTCTCTTCCACCAACATTATCTTCACAATAAACCTGTGAGGTAGGTGAGGCTGAGGAAATGTGGTGATTTGCATGGCTAAGTGAGGACTTCGGTCTCCTAAGTCCCAGCAACACTGAAACCACCACACTGTGCTAAAGCAGTATTATTCCTCTCTCCTATGAAGTGGTTGTGTAGTAGCACAGTTCTGGACATGCTTATTGTGTTCCCCATACGACATATACCTCCCATACCCCGAGTCACCACAACCAGCGGTGAAAACTGATGAGAGTTGCAATCTGGTATCTAGAGGGCCATTAGTTTACTCTTCTCTCTGTCCTAAAAGATAAATCACTGCCCACTCTACCGTTGTCTGTTTGACAAAATTATTTAAATGATGAGGAAATAAGATTCCAGTTAAATGTTAGTAAGAACTTTCTTACAGTAAGAACTAATGTTAACAGTGAAACAGGCTACCTTGGAACACAGTGAAATCTCCTGTGCTGAAAAGTTTTTAAGCAGAGGTTAAAATGGCATATATCAGGGAAATACCTTAGCTGTGGATGTTCACCACCAGTATGGGTTGGACTAAGGGACCTTTGGTGGAATCTTTCAACTATAATCTTCTCTGATTCTAAGACAGAGTTGGATTACTTCTCTCAGGTCCCCTATGCATGGGCTGCATTCTCCAGCAAGCCCAAATATCTCCCTTTTCTTCTGCAGTACCTCTCAAAATGGTGAAAAGAAGCAATATTACATGACTTCCTGCCACCATTTTGAGAGATATTGCAGACTATAATGGAGATATTGGGAGTTATATGGAATTCTGGGATACTTGTGAGGATTGGGGGTATGTTTTCATGTTTTTACTTTTTTGGGGGGAAAATATTCTTGAGTTCTGAGTGGTTTTGGGGCAAAATATTGCCCTGAAATCATGCCAAAAATTGTTCCCAATTTTTCAAGGGGCCTGGGAGGAATAGTGGGGGCTTCAAGGACCACAAAGAGGATCCAGAGGTTCCAAGGCCACAATTTGCCCACTATTTGCCAAGTCCTCACCCACTCCGCTTTTAAGCCATCATTGTTGTACTGATGGAAACAGATTTATGTAGGAAACAGTAGATGATTCAGTCTGAAGCTCTTTTCGATCGTCAGTATGTGTTTCAGCATTCAGCTGTAAGTATCCCTGTGGGAGGGAGAGTATTTGCACTTTAAATCAGGATGAATTTATTTAAACCACTGAGATTAACAACTCCATATTGAATAAATTACTTTAAACCAATTAATTTAATCCAAATACTTTTACAGTTCATATATCTTGTGAAGAAATGTGCATGCTAATTGGTTGCTAGAATGATTCAAACATATTGATTTACAAGGGTAATTTAGAACTTTTGCTCATGCGTTTATGTGCCTTTGGCAGACTGCTGTTTGTTTTGAGACACAGGAGGATGGCAAATGTGGAATTAATAGACTTCAGTTTACATGCAAAGATGCAGAGTGAGGTCAGGCAAGTGCCAATGGCTTTGCTTAAGCAAAGATTAGTATTTTCCCCTGAGTGGAAATACAGAAGTCTGTGGCGTTCACCATCACAAATATTCCTCAGAGCACCTCATGGGGCTCACATAATTAAAAGTACAAAAAGCAGTAAAGAACCACCTGGAAAATTTAATGGATTGCCCTGTAGGATGCAATCATGTCAGTTCCAAACACCCAGTATCAAGCCATAAAAATTGTGTGATGGCATAAGTGGGATGCCCAAGCACGTTGCTTTCTTCAAGGAAAACTATGGTTCATGTTTTGATGTGACATGCATTTTTTGAAAAAAATGATTTTAGGATTTTTAAAAGGTTTACTGTTGCCTGTATTTTCTCCCCTTTTGGTTAACAGCCATCACTGGTTGAGCTCTCCTCAACCTAGAGGAGTAGATCAAGGATAGCAGAAGACAAATATAAACTATTATGTGATACTGTTTGATCCTGTATAGATTTACCAGACTGGATCTTGGACAGGGCTCCTGTAACTTTAATCCTTAACAGATATTGGAGAAAGATGAGGTCCCGTAAATTGGGGACAAGGGCAGGGGTGGGGAACTGTGGAAGGCTACAGGGCTACATTAGTCTCCAATGAGACCTTGCAGGACTCCCAATCTGCTTTTGCAAATATTACCTGCAAACACATTCCATGGACATGAGAGCATTCTTGGTCTGTTTTGGGACCTTCTTGGGCTCCTAAAAGGCATTTTGAGACTTCTTGTTTTTGGAAAAAAATTGGCCAAAATTTGTTTTGACTGCTGAAGGCTCAGGGGGCCTCCAGATGTGGTAGAAATGCTTTCCATACCCCCTAGAGTTTATTTTGGGCATTTTGGATGCACAAAGTCTTTTTTTTTAAAAAAATTACTCCTTTGGGCAACGGAAATGCTGTGGGGCACACGTTGCCCACACCAGGTCAAGGGGGATGAAGGTCCCTGTTGGCTGGCGTTGAGAGATGAACGTATCTGTTCTCTCAACACCAGCTGACAAAATTCTTTCCTTGCTGGTGAAAAGTGAAGAGAAGTAGCATCCAACAAATAACTTTTTCCTGAGCACTGGAAAAAATGGGCTCATTTTCTGTTCAGTAAGGGAAACTGTGATTCTTAAAATTAATGGAGGATGCAGTGGAATGGAAACTGAACAATAAAATTTCAAAAGTGGAGAAGTGGGCCTTTTGTTAAGAGAGTCTGTTGTAGAAGATCTATATGCTAAATGTATTCTGGCTCATTCCATGCAAAATATATAGAGTGATTTATTTACTGATTGATTTAGATGACTCCTGGCCTATTGGTTTTCTTACAGATAAGCAAGGCACTTCTTGGGTTTGTCTGTGCCGTTCCACATTTTTTTCTTTTACTTGAGTTGATGTCTTAATCTTAAACAATATACAGGTGTTTAAGAGATGTGGGTGAAAATGATCTTGTTCCACTGAATTAATATGTATAAAATGTGGATTACAAACTGCACTGACTGTTCAGATTTTACAGTGAAAATTATAAATGATTTTACCTTTGGAGAAGTAGTCTGTGTCAGTTTATCTGCAGTGTAATCCTGGCACAGAACTTGAAAAATTTACTTCCTTTTTGACTAGCCAGCATTGTGGATTCTGGGAACTGGTAATTCAAAAAGTAACATTTTCAGCCTCAATTCTGATATATGACTGAGTGTTTTAGAGTATATACTCATCTGTCATGGAGAACCTACATTTAGCTCATACATCCTAGAACATATCTAACACTTCCTGTTGTGCAAGAAACTGTCAAGGAAACTTTTCCATTACTTCTGATGGTAGCTTTGATAAGTTTCAGGTGGATATGCTGGCAAATGATTGCTTTCATGAGTTTAAAAAAATAATTATATCCTTACCTCTTGGTCTGTGTTGGGATCATCTTATTCCAGAAGAGGCTGTAATCTCAGAGGTTACTTCTGAGTCACAAGGAAGAGTGGGTGGAAACTCTAGGACCAATTAATTCCATGGTGTAAACATAGTCATGTAGTGATATCTGCTTAGTAATGTTAATAGACTTGTTTTGTTATTCTGGTTTATGGTTTGTTTGAATTGTCTGAATTAAGTAGCACCTTTCAGAAATATGTACATTTGAATGTTGGTGCCCAGTTTTGGTTTGGGGAGCTTGTCTTCTACTCAGTGAACTCTGGGACTGTGTAGAGCTAAGTTTACCTAGAACCTGCACAAAGGACTCAAATGTGTAGGAGTCTGACAAGTGT